>VKOC01023799.1:0-20046 GCA_009364415.1 Spea multiplicata
ACAGCCCACCTAAAGGTTAGTGTTTGGTGTCGCTGGATGCCTCCTGATCGAGGCATTCCAGCGACACCATTTAAGTTTAGGAGGCGATTGTTGATCGCCTCCTAAACGCTTTTAAAACGATACAATGTATGGCGGCTGTTGACACCCCGGGGAGGGGCCAGACATGGCCCCCGATGCCGATCTCGGCCTTGCTGAATGCCTCAACATCGAGGCATTACAGTAACGCCGTTTAAGCGAAGACGTTTCGGCAAAGGTCGCGAAGAGGTTAAACCAATACCCACTTATTACAATGTTAGGCATTAGACTTGTGCACGGCAAACACAATTGACTTGGATGAAACAGCTTTCTTTCTTGGGCAACATTTCAGCCATTCAGCTTGGATGAAATCATCAAGAATGACACAACAATAGATAGACAGCCACGTCCAGCCACAAGTCTGATTCCCCCATCGTAGAAAAAACTAGAACTGGTTCCCCAGAGTAAGGAAGGGCATTGAGGCATAAGCACTAGCAGACATGAAAAAAATAACAATGGTTTGCCTAGAGTCAGGACAGTGAAAGAGCAGCAGCAGCAGCAGCCAGGGAGCACTAAGCCTTTCCTGGCAGACAGAGGCACATGCAGCCTCTTGGAACATGACTGGATTGCCTCAATAATATAGAATTTTTAAAAAAGGTCTCTCAAAGAAAGGAAGGAAACAGAGCAGTAACACTATGGCCTCATTTACTTTGAATATTAAAATTTATTTTGGAAAGTTTGACTTTTAAGAAAGCCAGGTGTGGGGAGAGCTGTGTACTCTGGGGGCTGAGTATGTAGGCTTTCAGAGAAAGTCCTTTCGCTTTGGACAGCTTTGTGGTCCTAATAATGTAGCGGATCAGTATTAGAAGGTAGTGGCAGTTCTTCAATAAAGGCTTTGGCCATTTTAGTGGTGCTAGCACCCACCAGGTATAAAGAGCCGCTGCCCAAATGGCTGATGCTCTGCATGGGTACAAGGGATTGGGAATTGGAAATGTGTCTGGCAGTACTGCTATTCCTAGTGGGAATTTCCATTTCCAGCTCCTGCATCTCTCCTTCGCTTAGCATGCCCATTTTGTGTTACATCTCACATACCCTACAGACAAGCACGTCCTTCCAAGTTTTAAAATTACTTTTGGCCAGTATGTACTCTGGGATATCCATGGCTTGCATGCAACCTTTCAGCTACTCTATCAGCCTACTGATCAGTCTTCGGTCACATCCCTAAATGGTCTCAGGACTGCCACCACCTGCCCCATTAATGCCCATTCCCCTCTGCCCAACGGACTGGACACCCCAATTTTCTCCTCAGAGGACATAGAGTGAAAAGCCCGCTGCTGCTCAGAGGACATAGAGAGCTGGCTGGTGCACTGGGATCAGCTCCGTCACGTCCAGGGTGGACCGCTTCTCCCCCAGTTCCGCTCCTGCTTTCACCTTGTGTTCCTACACTACTGTCCTCAGGCATGCTGTGCACTAGTGGTGCTCCATAAGTGAAGTGGATGTTTTGTCCAGTTACCTTGGACAGCTCGTTCTTTAACAATGACTGGTAAAGGGAGGGCAATACAGTCCTGCTGATGGTGGTGCAACAAAAAAATATGCACCCTACTCAGGAATTGCATACAGTCAAATACCAGGAATATTTATTATTGAGCAACATTTTTTTATTATCTTCAATTTAACTTGTCCACAAATTAGACATTTGACTGGTAGTGAAAATGGGAAAATGCCTTTTAAGTACAGGTGTGACGGGACACCCTGTACCCTGACTGGGTACTCCCACCAAACGTTGCTTCCTCCTGCCTGGGACCCCAACAATTAACCCCTTAAGTGCCAGACAGAACCAGCATTGTAGAGAGAAGGGGTTATCGCTGCTCCAGAGCTGCGCTGGCACTCTGGCCAGCCGAAGCTTAGCTACACAGTGTGGCTATATAAGGACAATAAAGGGTCATAGCAGCCCACCCCAAGCATCAGACAACACTCAAGCAAACAGGGTATTTAAACAGTACAAGGGGTAATTTACATACAAAAGACACAACAAGCCAAAACAATTCCCACAGAAACACTCCAAAATATTATGGAAAGCCTTCCCAGAAGAGTGGAAGTTGTTATAGCTGCAAAGAGGGGACCAACTACTTATTAATGTGTCAGGTGTCCCAATAACTAATGTGTACATATTAATGGTCAGGTGTCCCAATAACTGGTACTGATATGCACAGTGATAGTGTATGTAACAGTTGACAGAGTGTAGCTAACATCCAATAGACAGAGTTTCACAGTTGTCTCACTATAATAGTGTTATTTCTGTTTTTCATGTTTTTTTGCTGGGTTATTGAGTTCTGGAATTGACCATAATTGATAAAAATAAGGGGAATTATTATGTTACCCTCCTATCCTAATTCATGTGCGCTACTACCTTTCTTTTTTCTTGTCCCGATAACTTTTGCCCATATAGTGTATTAATCATTGATATGTTACCAAAGTTGCTTGTAGTGGTGCCCAAATGGTTTGGGGTGGCTCAATAGTTTGGAAAATGTATGGATTGTAGTACCGTGCTTTCTTATTTTCATAGGCCTTGTAGCAGAGATAAATGTGGATTGATAAGAATAGAAAATCATTGAGATTACTTAGTAACCATTTCCAGCTTTAATCAACCATTTTTGAATATAGGTCTTTTTTAGGATTTTTCGTGCGGCATGGTTGACATCAGCAGAGCGTATTTTTATATCAGAATAGCTCTTAAACACAACTTCAATCCTGTTTTATTGAACTGACTTAAATTAGTGATTAGTGAATTAATGATTAGCCTAGGGGTTCACATACTTTTTCCAGCACACGCTTTGAATGTTTGAATGATGCATTCAACATGGGCAAGAATACAATACAATAATTTGTATGCTATTAGATAAAACAGATTGTTTTTGTTCAAATTTGTAACTTAGATATAGATCATATTATATTTATATGAAATTTATATGTGAATGCTGGTAATTTCAAAGAGTTCACATACTTTTTCTTACCACTGTATGTAAATTGATTTTAAGCAAATTATACATATAGAGGACTCTTTCCTAGCACTGCTATGAACCTAACGTATTTCCTCCCCATTAGCATTTGCCAAAGGCAACATAATGCCTAAACTAAAACTGCTAAAGCTACATTGGTGGTCTAATTTTATATATTATATATTATAATAGGTAAAAAATATAATTATAGACAAGGACAGACCCTTCAGGAGTCAAAGAGTAATTACCAGGCATATGAAGAAATAAAAGACTAGTCTCAAAAGACTGATTTTGATCTGGCACATTGACAAATAGTTTTCAATGTTTAAAAATGAGAACACTATACCACCTTAGGAATTAATGTAGCTGTAATGTTGACATTCATTTTGTGGATGTAATTAGAATAATTACCAAGGAACTATATTGCTGGCAGTGAAATTATTTAATGATGCTTTGGAAGGGTTGGTTTCATTATACAAAAATTGTGTCAAACACATCGCCTACCAATCTAAAAGTAATTTAAGTAGGAAACAGAATAAAATGAAGTAATGAGAATATATATATTTGACACTATAATACATCTAAACCAGCATATTATTTAGGTTAAAGAGAATATAGGTCCAAAGAATTCTGACTCTTTTGAGGCCATTTCTGCAAGATACCACCTGCCTTTATCTGACTGTGTTGAATTCAATATCCTCAACTTAGGGCAACCATGTTGGCAACAAGGGTCCACCCTATCATAAGCCATAATGGTTTATAAATCACGATCCAAGCATGTAAGCTTGAGACTTATTTCATGGGAACAGTATGTAAAACATTTAATGGCTTGAAGAATTTGATGACTAATGGCTTGACACATCATGTCTAGCATATTTATAGATCTGTCAGTTTCCCCAATTTACACTTTATAGTCATGTATGATAGGTAAAGTAATGGTGTTTACAGATTAACATTGTCCAGGAGGTATTCACCTTAATTGTTAATATGCCTCCTGTTCAAATGCAGAAGGTAGCATGCATGTGAAAAGGAAGCATGAAAGCTGCAGGGAAATGTACTTTCTCAACGGATGGCGCAAGCTGACTGGATGGGACGTGACTTCATCTGTTCCTCCTGTTATTGAGATCTCCAAACCCTTGACTTCTCCATGTGACTTTTGCTATAACCAAATCTACCTTACCCAAGTAGTCCCAAAACGTCTGTCTCATTGATGTCTAGGATGGCATCACAATAAATAGGTATACCTATAAGGTGTACCTATATTACACTAAAATTTAATAACGAACATCAACCCGCACATCAGCACTAGACTGTGAACATCTTTATAAGTGGCAGCCAAAATTTGTTGCCATAACAGAAATAAAGTAAATTATCAAACTAAATATAAATTGATTGGCACAAGTGGAACATAGGGAGCAGAGCATGAAATGCCCTTGAGCTTTTTAATTTGGTTAATATTACATGACTTTTGGCATCTTTCCTCAATCGTCACTTGTGCATCTAGTCAAGTGCACCACCTTTCTACTTTTGTTCTGGTAAGTGGAGGGATATAAGACTTTGTATTTTATTCATTAAAGGTTATGTTTTAAAGGTGCATTTTTTTTCTTTTTTTTATCTCTGATCTAGATAGCTATTATTGTTAATTCACAAGCTATAGGAAGTTTTAAGCAATAAATTTAGATACATTCAGGGGTGTAACTAGAAGCCTCAGGGCCCCGGTGCGAGAATCTGTTAAGGCCCCCCACCCCCAACCCAATCTACCCCTTTTCACACTATCTACCCTCCTCTCCCACCTTCTCAGGCTATCACCCCCTCTCCCTCCCTTCTCACTATCTACCCTCTCCCTATCCCCCCATTCTTACTATCTACCCTCTCCCTACCCCCTTCTCACTATCTACCCTCTCTCCACTTGGCTAGCTGCCCACCTTGTGTATTGATGTTGCCAGCAGTATTGGGTCTGCAAATCACTTACAGCAACCCTGTACCAGCATGTATTGGCTGACTTGGCATGATAGGCGTGTGATTGCTAACAGCAATCACAGTCCCATCATGCCTAGGTTCCAGCATTTACTGGTTGCCTGGGTATGATAGGAGTGTGATTGCTATTCATATTGTTGAATTTTTTTGTCCAGTTGTGGTGTGTTACTTACTTTTATTAAAAGTGTGGGTTTTTTGTAATTATTTTTAAAGGTGGGGGGGTCATTTTTGTTTTTGGCTAAGTGAACCCTGAATTTTCGTATTGGTGCATCCCTAGAAGAAATAGAACTGTTTCATTTTTAATTATCCTGAATCCTGAATTTGTAGTCACAAAACTTTCTAGGCCCAGAAATCAGTGAGAGGAAAAGTAAAGGTGTTGTGTCATTTACATTAATCTGCATATCTTATTAAAGGCCATATTTTCTCACAGTGAAAAATGAGTGCGGCCCGCGCATGTATACAATTCTGATGAAGTGGCCCACTGCAGAAAAAACTTGGACACCCCTGTACTAAGAGATCGGCTATTCCCTGTCCTGCTGTTGGATTACAAAAATCATTACAAAATATTGGCACTGAAGACCTCTACCTAGCAAAGTTAAACCATCAATGAAGAAGCAATCATGGACTACTACTTAAATATGATTTATATTTCTTACATGTTACACTATTTTATTGATTTGAATTGGGATGAAATGAAAAATCAAACAGAAGCAGCAGTTTCACTGCCAGCCAATTCTATTGGGATGCAATTAGTGTCTCCCTTGCTACATATGGATATTAATAGTCTGCAATGGTTCTATGGCTTTTATGCAATGTGAATTATAAAAAACTAGTACATGTTCCAAATATACATTTTTAACTAAGTGTGGATTTCAAATAATCCTTCGAATAATTCATCTCTTCACATTTCTTCCTCATAAAGCCATCTCTTTACAAAAATCCCTGTTTACCCATGTTAACTGGTAGAACATATCTTATTTAAGAGCTAAATTATATTTTTTGTCCAGAGCAAAACATTTTAGAGGTCCTTGTTTTAGAACTGAAAGACCTCTGCCAGCAGCCACCAAGAATGGAAGAGCATTAGTGGTATTCCCAGTATAAATAACACAATTGTTTTCATGATATTATTGACATTGAATAACTCTAGAAGGTCAGAGGGAGTTGCTTTTTATCTTCAAAAAATAATGTATTCACCACCTCCTTCAGCAATGGTTTTGCTTTGGGGCATTTGTCTTTCAGTGTAATCAGGATTTCAGTGATTTGGGAGATAAATACAAAGATGTGGATTTTTTTTCCTGGCAAACAGATTACCGTATTATTGTTTTTATTTTCCAAAATTTAGCAATGTCTCATTTTTTTATTTAACAACATGTAAATATTGCAGGATGAATAAAGTAAAATTGTGGGCAATACTTGGATTTTGGGATTAAGTTCAGGAAATAACTTAAATGGATTTAGCAAAATTGAAAACAATGGTATTATAGCAGTTTTATGTACGAAACAGAAAATGGAGATCATTATATATAGAGATTGTACAGGAAAAATCTTATCTCATGTTATCACATACATCCCAGATTAACTAAATTGAGGATTTTTTTCATGCCATATGATCATATATTACATTATTAGCTCAATGGGTGTGCATGCATATATTGTAAAAACATTCATATTATATACAGTATACAGTATGTTATATATTATGATTTTTTTTTCTAATATATACATGCACACACATTGAGCTAATGTTTATATGTTATTAGCATATAACTAATATCTATATACACTTTTCTCTAAGATTCTAGTTTCCTTTGTGCTCTTCCTTCTAACTTTTTTCCTTAAAGCACAGTTTTACATTAATTTCTCCATCTGCATTATTGTATTTTTGCCTGCACTTTTTCTCAACTTGTCGTGCTTATTCCTCTAAATAAAATATAATTATTATTATTATTCATTTGAACTGGAGTGCACTCATTGATATTTTTGTTCATATAGGAAAAATAAACATTTCGAAAAATACAAAAAATTCAAAAGCAGATGTTCAACTAACATTAGAAATGGAACAAGGACATAATTCATTTTCCTCAGGTCTACTATGTTTTTCTACTTATTTTTATGTGTATATATCTTAATACTCTTACTATGGCAATGTTCCACTCCTCTTCCAGTTAACATCTGTCCATTTAGATAATATCTCCCTATACTTTGTCTTTTTATCCCTCCAGATTCAATGCACTTTGACTACACCCTTTTCTCTTTGGATATTCTAAAAACATTATATGGTCAAACATATCCGGACACCGGAACATTACATCAGCAGGGATTTTTATGACATTGCATTCTAAATTCTTAGACATTAATCTGAAGTTGTCCTCCTTTTGTAGCTATAACAGCTTCCGTTCTTCTGGGAAGGCTTTCCACAAGATTTTGAAGTGTTTTGTGGTAATTTTTTCCCATTCATCCAGTAGAGCATTTGTGCAGTTAGGCACTGATCTTGGATGAGAAGGCCTGGTCCGCAATCATCATTCCCATTCATCCCAAAGGTATTTAATGGGGTTGAGGTCAGGGCTCTGTGTGTGTCAGTCAAGTTTTTCAACACTAAACTCATCCAACCATGTATTTATGGGCCTTGCTTTGTTCACTGGGGCACAGTCATGCTGAAATAGAAAAGGCTCAAACTGTTCCCACAAAGTTGGAAGCATTGTACAAAATGTATGTATGACCTCTTTAGCATACCAATACATTTTGACCTCAATCTCATCAAACACATTTGGGATGAACTGTACATGTTAACAGCTTATCTTTGCCATCTTTGTCCCCAGACAGCTTTTTTCTGCCATCTTTGCCCCAAATAGCTTGTCTCAACCACATTTGACCCCAAAAAAGCTTAACAGAGTTTAACTTATCTCCAAACAGCTACCAAGGGCCAACTTTGTGGTCAAACAACTTGCCTATGCCATTTTCTGTCCCACAAACAACTTGTCTCTGTCATCTTTGTCCCCAAACAGCTTAACAGTGCCATATTTGTCCCCAAACAGCTTGTCTTTGCCATTTTGTTCCCAAACAGCTCCCAGGTGCCAACTTCATGCCCACATAGCTTATCTCATTTTACCCTCAGTATCCTCTATGTCAAACAGCTGATCTCTGCCATCTTGGTTCTCCAAACAGCTTATCAGTGCCATCTCTGTCACTAAACAGCTTCCCAGTGCCATTTCTGTACTCAAACAGCTTAACGGTACCATCTTTATCTCCAAACAGCCTGTCTTTGCAATCTTTGTCCCCAAAGAGCTCAACAGTGCCATCTTTGTATATATGTGCAAATGGGCAAAAAAGATTCAGATTAATTTTTAGGTTTTTCTTTGGCCTATTCATTTTGGGCAACACATTTTGTTCCCTGCCAATTAATTTCAGACGAACATTAGGGGCATTTATGGTTTGGGAACAAAATGTATTGCCCAGTTCTCACATTCACTCTCACTCATTCTCTCACACTCTCGTTCACTCTCTCTCCCCCACACTAAATGTTTCTTTACCTTCTCTGCCGACCACTTGCGCTTTGGAATTTTCCTCTGCATTTTCCCTTTACTTCTATCTTCTCCTTTCTCCTCTCTCTTCTCTCTTTTATCAATCCTTCCATCCTTAATCTGTTATCTTTGTTTTTCGTCTGCATCTCCATGGACATAACCCTGGGGCAACTTCCGCCAAAATGGTGATGCTGCAGGGATGTCCTCCCCAATCCTCCAATCAGGGGAGAGGACTTCACTACAAGCGCCGTTATTGTGCCCTCACGTGAACTGAGGGCAATATGGCGGTACTTGCAGGGACATTCTCTTCTCTTATTTTATGATCAGGGTGGATGTCACAGCAGCACCGGTGTGTGTGAATGCCCCTCTGGGATGAAGCTTTGGATCCAGCCCTGTGTGATCTAAGATTGTGAGCAGACCCTGGGAATTTCTTAGGGAGTTGACATGCCAGGATTAATTTCACCTCTACTCTGTATAATACCTATTTCATTATAATATATTAATAATTCTGTAATGTTGCAAGATAAAAAAGATATCTGCATCTTCTCCTGTGCAGTTAAAGCTGATGTTAAGTATAATTCAACTCCTTGCATTAAAAGAAAAAAAATAACAGCACTTTAATGGTTAGACATAAGTCTGTGACTGTTACATGTATGTGAAATAGACTACTTCTAGCATGACTGCAACTGTAGAATGTGAAAATGATTCATAATTCACAGCAACAGGAGCTCCCATTGGGCACCAGACAACTCTTCGTGTTCTTCTTCGCGTTCGTCTTCGTGGGGGGGGAATTTTCGTATTCCACGAATATTTGCCCTTTCCTGTGTTCGGTTCGGGCGAATATTCGTGTACGTTCTTCGTGTTCGTTTTTTTCTTACGTTTTTGCCTTTTTTGTAGAAAGGGTTAATACGTGGTTAACGTGGTTCGCACTACGCAGCAGCTTTGGCTCCAGGATTTTAAATGTCCGTACAAGCAACTCTATTGGTCGCCGGCAGGGGCCTCCTCTGCCATCAACCAATGAGGTGCACCTGTACGTCATTGGTTGATGGCAGACGAGCCTCCTGCTGGCAACCAATAGAGTGGCTCATACAGACTTAAAATCCTGGTGCCGCAATTTGGTCGGGAGAGACCACTGGTCTCCCCTCTCCAAGAGTTAAAGGTTGGTATGAACGACCAATAGAGTCGCTTGTACGACCTTTAACTCATCGAGTGGGGAGACCATGGTCTCCCCAGGCCAAGTTGCGCCATCAGGAGTTAAAGGGCCGTGCAAGTGAGTCTATTGGTCGCCTGCAGGGGAACTTGGCCTTTCTCCCCACCCCCAAAGTTAAAGGTCTTTAACTCCTGACGGCGAACCTACGGATTTCCGCTCCCGTTATCTACGCAGCATCGCAGGGGTTAACGGGAGCGGAAATCCGTAGGTTTGCCGTCAGGAGTTAAAGGGCTGTGTGGGTGAGTCTATTGGTCGCCTGCAGGGGCCTCCTCTGGCATCAACCAATTGCGTAGATAAGGTAGGCTAGATGGGGAAGTGACCAAGGAGATTAATAAACGAATACGAAGATTCTTCGTGTTGTTTGTCTTCGTCTTCATCTACATTTTGCCGCCGCCATCTTCGTATGTTCAGTATTCGGGATGAACAACAAAAACGCACCCTTCGTGTTTGTTTTCATGTTCGCTCGAATACGAATGCACAAGTCTACAAATTACTGCAGTTATGCATTGCCCTTTTATGGGAATAAAGACTTAACGCACATTTGGATATATTCACTTTCTAATGTGTAGAAAGTTTGTAGAGGCGAGACAAATCATTAAGTCATGACTTACCTATGCATTTGAAACCCCAATGTGTTTCAGCCTAGTAGTAGTCACTTGGCTCTCCAAAATGCATAGTGAAATCTCTAGAATTTTATTTTGCTACTCTTTATTTGGGGTATAAAAATGGAATTATGTTCAAGTTTTTTTATTTATGTATTTTATCAGTGTACTACTTAGTACTTTTTTCCCCATCTTTTCCACATTAAAAAACGTTAAATTACTTTTGCTCATAAAGAGATGAGCTGTAATAACAGCCACAACACACAAACATTTGATAAGGAGCATACTTTAGTTTAAAATTCCAGGTACCCGCCTGTTCTACCCTTAAAAATTGTCCTTTTATTGTGAAACTCATTTAATGGAAACTCAGGTTTGAGCAATTAAACTTTTTTCTCCGTCCAGTATAAATGCCTTTAGAAATTGATATAGCTCATAAATGTCTTCAACAAGCAATATTATTTCATTTTTCAAGATCCATGTGAGTCTAAATAAAATTTTGTCTAAATATACCTAGTTTTAATGTGCCTGTGTTAAATTACTTTTAAATGTATTACTGAATCAAAGAGTCATGGCACACCATGAACCTGTAATCAAATGATCTTAAAGATGGTTGCATTCTTCTTGTTGTAGGTCAGGGATTCTTGCTTTAGTCAGAGGAAGGAGACACATAGATTTTGGATTCGCATAATTGATTATTCTAATCAAAGAGTAAACACAATTTAATATCCTTCCCTTGCATGTTTTTTTTTTACTCTGTTATCATGTTATACATGCTATATGCTTAAAACTTGGTTAGATGGAAGTAATTAGGAAACTTTTGTTTCTTGCCCTTTCGTTTCATACACAATTCATTTGGAATAAAATTGTTGTGGTTCAGCCTCACTCACACTATTATTCAGTCTTTCTCATACTCTTTTCTCCAATGTCTCTGGGAAGTCTTGGTTCACTGAGAAGCAGATGAAAAAAAGAAGACTAAGAACAAAAAGAGGCAAGAGAATAAGCAGAGCTGCGGGAAAGAAGATAGGGACACAAAAGAATTTAGAGAGACACAGAGAGAGCGTGAGAAAGTGTGAATGAGAGTGTAAGAGAGTGAATGCGAGTGTGTAAGTAAAAAAAACAACAAATTGCAAGCGAAAATTTGGTGCTATCTGTTTCATTTTTTGTTTGTCGTGTTGGGTTCCCTCCTTGTTTTTTTAGACATATGTCCGAATTGCCAAAATTGGCAAATTTCTTTGAAACTGAAATACGTACAAATCCGAATTAACTAGCATAGTAATTCGTTACATATAGTTTGATCCTTAACAAAAGGAGTTTATTCTTTTTAACGAAACAGAAGTAGCCTCATTCGTGCCTGGCGGCAACATGTGCATTGGGATTCACTTTAGTTTATTGGTCCCTTTTTCTCTTTTCGTCTATAAATTGTTTGTGCTTTTAGAGACAATGACCTCATTTTATTTTAAATATTTTTTGCTTTTTTCGGTTGCCTAATCTCATGAAACTACCTCACCTAGCATGCTTTAATCATTCTTTTTTATAGCGTGCAGTGTGTTTAATCCACACCTAGTTCTCCTTTTGCAAACTCCATGGAACAGGAACAAATCGTATCTACAAATGCCTCAACAGTTCTCATAGCAGAACTCCATATTGGGCTCTCCGCAATACTGAGATCTCAGCTAACTCAATTAGAAACCTGCATCTCTTATTTGTCCTGACGATTGATGTCTACTATTAATATAACATGATACAATTATTTTCCCTATATTGACTTAGTACATTGTTAAGCAATTTAATCACTGTCTCCTTTACATTAGGAGCACAGACCACAGTTCCCAAATTATTATCTTTTCACCTAGTGAAGAATTGAGTCCCAAGATAAGTGTACAGGGGCTTGGATGATGCCAACTGTGCGTAGGCTATGAGTGTAGATACCGAAGGTCAGTAGAATAGCTGTACATCTGTATCAGTAAACTACAAGTGGAATTTGCAGGCAAGTAACACAGGGTGCCAGGGATTAATGAAGGATGAATGGTCAGACACAGTTGGGTTTGGTTCAGTAAACAGGTAGTCATATAAGCTAGGGGTCGGTTCCCAGAGCAGGTAGTCAGACAAGCAAGGTATGGTACATCAGTAGGGCAAATCAAGAAAAGAATAAATAGGCAGGAGAGTAGTCAGACAAGCCGAGGGCAAATAACCCCAATACACAAATGTAATAAGGTACATGAGATCGGCAAGATTACACTAGGGTACCTGTGCAGAGCAGTTCTGGATGTTTAAACTCAGCACCCAGGGTGCCACCCATCCTGCTATATGCCAACAGTGTACCTCCAGTATACCTCTACAGAAGGGATCGCCTGGCCAGCCAGGTGAGTACACGTCATCTAGGACCCTAGCCCTGGCTAGCCGCAGCCTGCGCGCATGTGGCAGAACACTGGGACGTGACATTGTGCTGCAGATTTTTTTTGCCTAATGTTAAATAGTTTTCTGTCTCACCCTGTATTAGATATATATTCTACAATTACTATATGATATAATGATATACACTATTGTGTTTTTTTAAATTTCCCCCCCATAGTGGATCTATATTGTGTTGGACAGTAGGAGAGGGTCTTTTCTTGGGTTGCAGCTGCCTATTGTTGAAGTACTTTTTAATCTTTTATTATCACCAGGTGATCACTTATGGCTATCAATTAAGAATACATTCTATTGGTTAGATAATAGGACAATTACATCCTGCAGTTGCGTGCCATTGAGGACGCATACTACATCCTGCGTTTAAATTCCCTCCATCACTGCTCTTCCCTCACAGTCTATGGCAGGAACTGTTGAAGCTGTCTGCGCAGACACTGGGCAGACCAGCTTTAGCATATGTAGAGGTAATTCACAGTAATGGACACCTTTAACAGACAAATGCAATACTAGGCTGCAATGATTTTGTCCCTGTTCTCTGAGGTACTAGAGAAACATATAGTGTCAAAAAAGCTTTTTATTTTTTTAATATTTTTATGGTAACAGTGATCATATCAGGAGTATCTATACTATTGATGTTTATCCCCTTAAGGGTTAATTTTTTACCCTTAAGGGATTTTTTTAGTAAGTTGTGTGGGTGAGTTGAGAGTTCTCAGTGAGGAATTTTAACATTTGTTAATTGTATTTTAATTTAATAAAAAGGATTGTTTGTTGAGCATTAGCTAACAAGTAAGCTTAGTTTATCTACTTCTAGAAATTGGGGAATTGTTTTTACTTCTTATTTATTTAGTGCCAACAAATTCTGCAGCACTGTATAATTTAATTAAGACAGTTAACACATACATATAATACATACAGACACATCAGAAGTTGAGAACCCTGCCTGTAAGCTTGCCACCTAGCTGTATGATACTTTTTACAAAGTTCGTGGCAGGAATGTTGGAGTTATGAAGGCTTGTGAGCTTAGAAGCTAAAGAAGGGAGTAGTAGCTCTCTTGTAGCAGTAATTAGTAGACTTGTGCATTCGTCTTCGGGCGAACATGAAAACGAACACGAAGAATGCGTTTTCGTGTTCGTTCCGAAGACACCCCGAAGAGAAGACAGCGGCGGTAAAACGTAGGCGAAGACGAAGACACACACCACGAAGATCTTCGTGATCGTCTTCGTCTACTAATCTCTCCGGTCCCTTCCCCACCTAACTTATCTTCGCGGCAGTTCATGGAAGCGGAAATCCGTAGGTTCGTCGTCAGGGGTTACAGGGCAGTGCGAATGAGCCTATTGGTCGCCTACAGGGACCTCCTCTGGCATCAACCAATACTACTGGACTTAATATTAACCAACAGACCTGACAGAGTAACTAATGTGCAGGTCAGGGGGCACCTAGGAAATAGTGATCACAATATAATACATTATAACTCTTAGAGGAGCCATCAACCATTGGCAGACGAGCCCCCTGCTGACGACCAATAGAGTTGCTGATACGGATATTTAAACTCCTGGCGCCAGAGCTGTATTAACCCCTTAACCGGAAAAAACGAAGAAAAACCGAACACAAAGAATTTCCACGAATATTCGCCCGAAGAGAAGACAGGAACAGGCGAATATTCGTGGAATACGAAAAAAGGTTTTTTCCCCGAAGACGAGCACGAAGACGAACACGAAGAGCCCCCTGGTGCCCAAGTCTAGTAATTAGGGTGAAGTGGTTTCAAGATGCAAAATGAACAGAGGGGTGGGTTAGTGCATGGTTTCAGATGCTTTCTAGGTTACAAAAAGTGGCGAGGGTTATGTCTGTAGGAGGTGAGTGGGAGGAGAGAATCAAGATAGAGGAATGTACTTTCCCAAGGTAAACATTTAGCAAAAAAGGAAACAATATCCCCAAAATACATAGTTGGTACATATACAGGAAAATCATGCATAATAATACAAAATATGAAATAGTAAACTTGCTTGCAGGTCTGGCAATGTCAAAATAAGATTGGATACCTTTTCAATGCTTGCAAGGACCTCTCTTCAAATGGTGGTTTGCAAAGGGCTTAGGACGGGCGTCCAACATGCCTCGAGACCTTCTTACGTGGGCCGCACCTCGAGCCCTGCTAAGACAAGAGCCCTGCTACTTACCTGTGGGTGGGTCTTTTGTACTGCACAGAGGAAGCAGAACCCAGCAGAGTTTACGTGACATCACATGGCTCTGCTCCAGTCCTGCTTCCTCTGTGCAGTACCAGAGAACACAGAGGCCGCGCACCCTGCTGAAGTCTGTTAGCGGCATCGAGAGAGCTGCAGTGCAGGTAAGGGGGTGGGGAGGGTGTTTGAATGAGAATGTGTGATTGAGGGAATTAATCTGTAAATGAATGAGTATATGAATGAATGAGTGTGTGTGTGATAGCATGGATGTGTATGTGCTGGAACCTAGGCATGATGAGACTGTTAGCAATCACACTCCTATCATGCCAAGTCAGCCAGCACATGTTGAAACCTGGCTAGCTGCCCCCCTTGTGTATTGATGCTGCCAGCATGTACTGGCTGACTTGGCATGATAGGACTGTGATTGCTAACAGCAATCACAGTAAGCACAGTCCCATCATGCCTAGGTACCAGCCTTTACTGGTTACCTGGGTATGATAGGAGTGTGATTGCTGTAAGGATAATGAGAAGTAGGGAGATAGTGAGAAGGGGCAGAGGGGTAGATAGTGAGAAGGGGCAGATGGGGTAGATAGTGAGAAGGAGCAGAGGGGGAAGGCAGTGAGAAGGAGCAGAGGTGGTAGATAGTGAGAAGGGCAGAGGGGGGAGATTTGTTTCCTTTCTATTTTTTTGGGATGGGGGGCGCTAGAGGAGTAGTCCGCACAGGGCGCCAGAACACGTAAGGCCGGCTCTGTATATGTAGAATTTTCAGAACTTTTGCAGTTTGTTTTCCTCCGTTTCATCGGAGATTGTCCTTGTTATTGCTGATCTGTATGAATGCATGAAACAGGCAATTTTTTTGTTAAAAATACAGTTTGTACGAAAGTGAATCATTACATTTGTTTTAAAGATAGTTTACGTTTACTTAAAAAAGACAAATCCATTAAATAGGAACCATCAAACACGTCTTCATATTTCCATTGTTTTAAATGATATTATTATGATTGTTCTTTAAAGGATAATTTTGTTTCCTGTATGCAATTATCTAATAAGACCACAGATTAAGTAATTAAATAGAATAAGGATATTAGGTGGTAAAGTAATCCTAATAATCAAAATGCCTTCTTTTCTTCTAAATGAAATGAGATACAATCATGTGAGAAAAAGGAGAGAAACCTCGTGATCTATTACATAAACAGATTTACATAAATACAGTTCTCAGCATAGGAGAAAACATTTAACACACAAAAGTACCTGTTTGTATCATAACTATCCTAACATTTGGTGGCAAGGCAGCATATGGTCATTATGAAAACATTTTTATTATAATGATATTTCATACAAGCTAAAATTATGATGCAGTCTCTAATATTCAATGTCTTTGTGCTTATATAACGATTACCATGGAAACTAAAATTCTAACTTATATCTGCTCTGCATGAGTAATGTAACACTGATTTTAAATTATTTAATGAATCATCTAGTTGCAAATTTTTATCTGTGGGTTGCTCCTGCTATTAGTAGCAATTTGCATGTTATTTAATGTGGGTTTTTTTTTAAATAATTTAATTGCTAAATGCATCTATCTATCTATCTAGCTATCTATCTAGCTATCTATCACATTAATATATAGTTTTTACACAGACCCATCACAATCTTATGAATGCTAATATCTAGGAGCTGAGATATTGTCCTTCAACATTTTAAAACTTCTGTCAATTAAATGCCCACTTTCTAAGACCATTATTTTGCTATTTTAAACAAATCCTTATCGGTTCTAGTTATGAAATATATTTTCATAGTTGAAATATTAAACAACATCATGCAGATCTAACGTTGTTATTAAAGTCATAGCTGATATGCTGAAATGAATTAAAGCTGGTAGGCAGCTGTCAGCTAAATCTGCTTTTCTTTATTAGTATTTCATTAATATTTGTAAACACATTGGTCTCAGAATAAAGTTATATTAATGCTACTTACATTAATGTAAAAATGATGGTATAGTTATTAAAATATTTATTAACCATATTAAAATATAGCAGTCAGTAACCACAGTAACAATAGTTTAACAATTCCAGTGTGCTGGAAGCAGTTCTGTTGTTAGAACACCTTGTCAGCATTTTGGAACATAGTCTGATTTATTCTAAACATGTTAGCAGGGATCAGACATTGTGACATGACAGTAGTGATGTATTTATCTTTTGGCTGTCCTTACTACTGGGCGTTGAGATATGATGTCATATCCTGGCTCCCCACTTTTAAGGAAAGGAGCAGTGGACCCCCAGGTGCAAAAGAAAAAAAATGAATTTGTGATTAATTTTGCAAATTTTCTTTCCTTTTGCGATTTGGGGTTCACGTGCCATGAAGCCTCCTGTCCCCTGATGTAGCCTGCCTATGCCTCTGCCTATCGCATGTGCGATAGGAAGAGACCCTATTTGGCCCAATTGCTTCTGAGCTTGCTAAAGCACCGGCTAAGCTGCCCATTTGAAACCTGTTCGCGCAGAGCAGGGGAGGAGCTCCCATCCAACACACACCCAGCCTGGAGTCTCCCCGCCCTCCCAAGTGACTGACTGCAATCATGCGGTCACACTGCTTAGCAACTCGTTTAACAGTAAGTATAAAATTAATATTTGGGCTGCTGAAAGTTAGGGGAGGTGGGTGTTAATTTAAGGGCAGTTATGGTTAATGGGATGTTTAGGGTTAATTTAGGGGCAATTATGGTTAATGGGGTGTTTAGGGGTCATTTAAGGGTACTTATGGTTAATGAGGTCTTTAGGGTTAATGTAGGGGCCGTTATGGTTGATGGGGTGTTTAGGGTTAATTTAGAGGCAGTTGAGGCATTGATGGATTTTAGGGATTATTTAGCGCGGCATGTTATGAGTGTCCGGTCTTTAGAGTTAATATTAAGCGCGGCACGTTATGGCTGATGGGATGATTCTTAGGAGTCGCATTTATAGGGGCAGTATATAGTTCGAAAGGCGCATATTAGCGTCTATTAGGGGCATTATATGGTTGATGCAGTGTTTAGGGTTAATTTAGGGGCAGTTATGGCTGATGGGATGTTTAGGGTTAATTTAGGGGCAGTTATGTCTGATGCAGTGTTTAGAGTTAATTTAGGGGCAATTATGGCTGATGGGGTTTTTAGGGCTAATTTAGGGGCAGTTGAGGTTGATGGGGTCTATAGGGTTAATTTAGGGGCAGTTAAGGTTGATGGGGTCTTTAGGGTTAATTTAGGGAAATGTATTTTAACCTGTACATTACATCGTAAATGTACATTTCATTTTCTAAATTTATATATTGTGAACCCCCATTGGAATTACCCACCAGCCACCACTGCACAGAAGGATACTATGAGGGGCTGTGTCAGCTTGTCACATAACCCTTTATAGTGTTAATGGACCAGTTAGGGAGATGATCTTGCTTTTAACTGGCTTATTGAGTAATGCCATTGCAGGGAACGATGAAAAGGGTTGACATCCCCCACTGGACCTGCCACCCTAGGCTTAGTCAGCCTAGACAAAAATATGTCACTGATGCCTCTCCACTAGGGTTCCCACGTTGATAAAAAAAACAAACAAACAAACAAACATGGACACTTTTGTCCAACACCCACACTCACTCTCAGTCACTCTCTCTCTCATGCTCTCTGAATATTTCCCTACCTTCTCCGGCCACCACTTATGCTCTCTTGTCTGGCAACTCTACTCTACCATCCTTTTCATCTTCTTGTTCATCTGTTTAGCAGATTGAGCAGCTCACAACTTCTTTTTTGACCATTCTCTGCTACACAGATCACCCTCTATTGCATGCCACACTGACCCAACAGATCACCCTCCACCACACTATTCTCAGCCACACATACCATTCTCAGACCCACAGATTCACACCATCAAAATTTGATAAGTATATACTCACCATTGTTGCTTTCCTGTGATGTTCTTCGTTATTTTTTTCTGCACAGTAAGGAGATCACATTTTATGGTTCTGATGTGGTTGAGGTTACCATGTTCCTAGGCCTGCTCTTTGTATAATTTTGCTGTATGTAGACTAGACATGTGCATTCATTTTCGGCAATGAACTTCGTTCCCTGCTCATTAGTTTCAGCCGAAAATTATGGGGCATCTGTGATTCGGGATCAAAAATTGTTTTTGTGCCCACATTCACTCTTACTCACTATTTTACACTCTCTTTCCCAGTCACTGTCTCTCTCACGCTCTGCCTTCTGACGACCACTTCTGCTTCCTTGTCTTCCTTCGCATCTTCTTTTTCATCATTTGCTCCCTTCTCTTCTCTCTTTTTTATTCTATATTTAATCTTCATCCTTAATTTGTTATCTTCCTTCTAGATCTGCATCTCCACGGACAAATACCGGCGGCAATCTGGAATCTGACAAAATCTTATTTGTGTATTGTACAGAACAGAAATGTACACATAGTCATGTACATACAGCACCTGTGTAAAGCTGCTGGGGAAGACTTGCTGGCAATGTTCCCTCTAATTTTTCTTGGGTGATGTGCGCAGAAAATTTCTGTTGTGCAACATTTTTCCCAGAGCCAAAATTTTGTGCGCACGACTACAGTCCATATAAAGTTGGTGGAGCTGAAAAAAAAATCACATTGCAAGGGGGTGGAGCTATATATTTCCAACCCTTTTGACTCCATGGTCTATTCTAAAGGTGAAATTCTCACCGCAAAAATTAATTATGAGCGAATCATGAGCGGGGGCTCCGGGCTGCATAAAGGATCAATATATATATATTACTATTTTTTTTATTGGGAAAAACTGCATACTATTGACAGGGGTACAGCATAACACCTATGATTATATACTGAGGCACAGCACAACACCTATCACTATACATTGAGCCAGACATTGCTAATAATCTAGCATAACCCCTATCACTATATACTAAGCCAAACATTGATGTGGTGTAGGCCTACTGCTTCAGTGTCTGGCTTAGTATATAGGGATGGACCGAAATGAACATTCTGGACCGAAAATTCAGCTATCACTTGACCGAAACTGAAAATGACCCCTCTTTAAAAAAAAAACCCACTTTATTAAAAATAACACACCAAAATTGGACAAAACCCCCCAACAACAATATTATATATATATATACACACACACACATATATA
>VKOC01023800.1:0-33188 GCA_009364415.1 Spea multiplicata
TATATATATGTATATATATGTGTGTGTGTGTATATATATATATAATATTGTTGTTGGGGGGTTTTGTCCAATTTTGGTGTGTTATTTTTAATAAAGTGGGTTTTTTTTTTAAAGGGGGGTCATTTTCAGTTTCGGTCAAGTGATAGCTGAATTTTCGGTCCAGAATGTTCATTTCGGTGCATCCCTATATACTAAGCCAGACACTGAAGCAGTAGGCCTACACCACATCAATGTTTGGCTTAGTATATAGTGATAGGGGTTATGCTAGATTATTAGCAATGTCTGGCTCAATGTATAGTGATAGGTGTTGTGCTGTGCCTCAATATATAATCATAGGTGTTATGCTGTACCCCTGTCAATAGTATGCAGTTTTTCCCAATAAAAAAAATGTTGCACAACAGAAATTTTCTGCGCACATCACCCAAGAAAAATTAGAGGGAACATTGGCCGGAGCCATAAAGTTCCTAGGTATGTTCATGAGGTAGAAAGATAAGCGATCACAGATTGTTCAGAAACAGCATTGCAACATCGTGGGACCGTTTTCTTTTTTTTTACCAATGACGTATCAGGTACATCATTGGTTCTCTAGAGACATTGTTTCATGATGTACCTGGTAAAAGAAATAGATAACATAAAATATATGGCCTTTTTATTTGAGTGGTGCTGATATAATCCTTTACTGTAAACATTTTTCAGCACTGTATCTTTTGAATTTTGTTTGCCAATGCTAATCCAATGCATAATTTGACTAAATTCCCTAAAGTGGCCCACAAGTCAACATGAACAATACTTTCAGTTGTCCCATGCATAGTCATACACCTGCCATATACCCCAGGCAATAACCGAGTGCCTTATGAATAAGATGCTTGTGTCTTAATTGCATAATATACATTTCAAATATAAAAGGGGCTGTGAAAAACTCAGGTTTGTGCAGTGAATTAATTAGAATACTTCAGCCAATTAAGTACCAAGGGACATGCAAAAGCTATATTACCCACAGGGTTTAGGAGGAATTACATACAATAGGTATCCATATGCTTTAATACTAAGGGGTTAATACTACATTGTGGGGTTGTTTTTTCATTTTAAGGAGCATTATTTCTACAACAGTAGTACATCTATTTCTACTGATACCAGGAAAGAGAAGAGGCTGACTAAGCCATAGTTGGTTAGCACCAGGATGACAGTTATATCCCAGCTTTGTGTGTAATAGAAGATTTAATGAATAAACTATTATTATTATTATTATTATTTCATTTTGCCATCCTTTAACTATACATTAGATACAGCTGACAAGGCTCTCATCTAATTTATTTACTATAAGACATACACTAAATGTATTTAAGTGGAATGAATACTTTATACAGAATTTAAAAGTACGAGTGTATAGATATAATTCTAGCATAACTAATATCCTTAATTTGTGAAAGGGGAAAAAGATTACCTAAAGTTTCTTCTTTCTTCCCTGTGGGTGTATTTCATGCTGTTCTAAAGGCGTGAAAACCGTAATAAACATTCAGACCTTGTGAAGATGAGCGTGGAATGGTAACCTGTAGGGACTCAATGAGGATTGCAGCTTATACTGTGTGAGATCAGCAGTTAAGGACCCTTGAGGCAGCTCTCTGAAGCATGAGGAAGATGAGATATTTCTTACTCTATGGGACTCAGAACTCTGTTGTAATATTTATGTTATTTTTAATGTCAGAGAACAAGAAAAACCTCACCTGCTGACTGTTTAAACCATTTTTTTCTTTGATGTTGGAGAAACATCTTCATATACATGTAAGGCAGAGAAATGTAAAGTGTTCTGCATTATGTCATATTTAGAAAAAAGTTGTAAGTGAAAGTTACTGAATTTGAAATTCATAAACCTTATTTGTTAAATGGCATGTGTTTTTAGAGTTTATACTGCATGTGGACATAACCCATAGGCAAAAAAAACATTGAGGAGAAACAACTGTTCTAATATAACTGTTTGTAACGATATTTGGAATTGAACCAATTGCATAAGCACTGACTGACTAGCATGGAGGTCAGCATGACAAGATGCACTTGGCATGTATTCTAGAGTGGGGTTAAACGTTAGTGTGCTTATCTTGTAGGGGCCCCAAAGCAGGGGATCTTGGGTTGTCAGGGTCTGTGTACCGGACCCCGACGAAGTCACTCACCTGAGTACCCGCTATCCGTGGGTACCGGATCCAGTGTCACGCCTCCAGAGTGACTGCCTCTGGGCACGCGCACGCATGCCCTCAACCAACTTTATGCATCCCCAAATGGAGACGGCGGGGAACACGCTCAAATGACGTCAAGCACGGAGGTGGGGCGTCCACTGAGCAGTAGGCTTAAAACCTGGCTCTAATCTTTGTGTACTGACTCCGGCTATCTTGTGTCCTGCATCCCGCACTAGACGGTAACTTGCTTTCATCATGACATGGGTAAGTGATACAAAACAGTATTAAATAGATCCCTTTCACAGGGAATAATGAAAAGTATAAATGCAACCATTTTCACCAAGATCAGTCAACCATATCAACTATACTAGAAGGATCGCAGACTCTCGAATTGATTGAATTACCACGTGGTCAGTCCATGATGTAAGCATGATGTGTGTAAACATCCATAGTTAAACCTCAATTCGGATTGTGCATAGCACTGTGCGTTGGTGGCAATAATCTGTAAGTGCCATCTATGTGCAGAAACAGCTTGTCACTGGGATATTAACACTGAAACAGCTTTAAAATATCTTTGGGCACAAACAGCTTGTCACTGGCATATTAACACGGAAACAACTTTAAAATATATTTGTCCTCAAACAGCTTGTCAGTGCCATCTTTGTCCCTAAACAGTTACCCAGTGCCAACTTTGTACCCAAACAGCATATCTCTGTCAACTTTGTCCTCAGATTGTCCCCAATCATCTTAACAGTGCCATGTTTTTGCTTCTGCCAACCTTTTGCCCAGTTTGTCTTTGCCATTTTTGTCCAGCAGTTTAACAGTGCAATATTCTGTCCCCAAACAACTTCCCATTGTCAGCTTTGTGCTAAAACAGCTTCTCTGTGTCATCTTTGTCCACAAACAGCTTCCTGGCAGCAACTTTGTCCCCAAACAACCTGTCTCTGCTATCTTTTTCTCCAAACAGCTTGTCTCTGCCAACTTTCTCTCCAGCTTATATGGCAGTAGACTTCAGAGTTGCTCTACGACTCTTCTGACTGTTCCTCCAAGCCTATATAAGCCTACTGCATTTACCCTCAGGGTCACGTCTTGTTGCTCATTAACATCCTAAACTTATTTAAGAATCATTTATATGGTACTAACAAATTCTGAAGTGTCCTAAACATTAAGAGTACAAAAATGCTTTGTGAAGATGAATTGATGTTGTCATATGGTACATTCCCATGTTTAACAAGGGAATAATTAACTTAAATCAAAAGCTAAGGCTTAGCAATTATTTGGTGGCATCAGTTGTTACAACCCTCAAGCGTAAACATACAGAGTTGGTGTGTGCAGTTGGTCAGACCTTGAAGATATGGTAGTTAGCTTTATTATTGCCTGTAAAGCAGATATTAGATTTTATTAGACTAGACACAGATTAATTCAGTACTCTCACTGCATGTAGAAACCTGAGAGGCCAAGGTACTTATGAACATACCTGGGAACTTCTGGTCTCTGGCTACCCGGAGATTTCCCTTGCGGGACGCGGCCAGGACGTCAGCAGGTGGTCCCGTGATGTCGGTGAGAGTTCCCACTGACATTGGGGCGGTCCCACTGACATTGGGGGCGTTCCTGCTGACGGCAGTGAGAAACACCCCATTTTAAAGGGAAAATGGGCGGGGAACTGGGCGTGTCAAGACCCAGCTCCCACGACTCGTAGGATTTGGGTCTTGACCCAGAGAGCCAGAGAAGCAGTGCTCACCCAGCAATCTCCGGGACAAACCCGGAGAGTTCCCAGGTATGCTTATGAAATAGAAGCAAGTTGAGAAGCTATTTGTAGAATATGGAAGCAGATTTTAATGAAATAAGGGACATTTCAAAAGGTAATGAAAATGCTTGCATCTGTTTGGCATTTAGGATATTTTCTGAACTGTATATTAAGGGGAATGGTGTAGCCTACTTAAGATTTTATGTCATTCTTCTACAATCAATGTTCACCAGAATTATTTTAATATCCTCTTTACAATACCATTTGCGCTTTATTAAATTGTAATATAATTTGAAGTGCTAATACATCTGCTAGTAATATATAACCAACAGCACGCTGGCCTGGGCGCATGTCTAGTGTCCATAAGGATATTGTTGGTTCACAATTCAATGAGTATTTCACATTAATATAATTAATCTTGAAATATTTTTAAATAGTAATGATTTTGAGATTATGTATAAGAATGTGTCCTCAAAAGGCTGTGTTAACACATAGGAGGCTGTTACAATTCAGTCAGTGCCGGCTAGTTAATAATCATTTACAATATTCACTATGATGAAGTAACCATGGGCCAGATGGATTGTAGCCCATTCCAGTTTTTATCATGTGTTCCTCAAAACCCAGTGAAAGGAAGTCCCTCAATTAACCTCCCTCAAGTTTTTATTGCTTAAAAAATATGGTAATTATGTTGAGATGTTTAATTATTTGTACTGTTTTGCACAAACTCTAATATCAGAGTGAATTTGTTTATGGCCTGCAAATCTATTGCTGTACATATTCATTAATTTCTTTCTTTAAATAAAATCTGTATGATCTGTAGTTGCAAAAACTGGGAATTCAGAGACTGCTTCTAATTTCCACAAGAAGAAAAACATCTAGTCAAACTATTCCTGGCAGCAGTACTCTACAAGACATGGTCAGGGGTGGGGGAGCTTGAGAAAAGTCAAACTATTGTTTAATAGTAGAGGTTGTGAACTCAGATTTATGTGTATGGGAATTTAAAAAAAAAACATTTCAGGTAGGCTCATCACCGGGTCTTCTAGACAATCGATTAAAGCTTGTTTGGCAGGAAATCCAAAATCTGCTGGATTTATGATCCTCCCTCCAAGCATATGTCATTTCTTTGTGACAGCCAGTTCATAATCCAGCATGTTATAATGCTATTAGGCCCTAACACAGCATTACAGCCGTAAACAACCTCTCCCAAATGCAATTTCATCACAAACCTAGCAAAGAAATAATAACATAAGAAACATGCTGGCAATGTAAACTTGCACTTTGTGATGAATAAGTGTATGTAATTTATTCTACATTTACTGTGTTATAATCCTGTCCTCGTACGGTCTGAGACTAAAATAATGTCTTTGAGGAAATGGACAGCAAACACAAACTACCAACAAATCGTCCTTTCATCTATCTTTCTTTTTTACTCATTTAAAAGCAAAAACAAAATGCTGATACACAGTTTGCCATGCAAAATTTTCTATCTCGGTGTAAATATAGCATTCATTGGTAAAAGATTTCAGTGGAGATCACTTTGTTAAATTTATGAAACAATAATGGTAGTCGGTTGCTACAAATCAATCTTTCCTGTCACAAAATCTTGGTGAAACCTGCTGTACTTAATAATTTACACTATGTTAATTCTTTTGTATAAGCACTCAGTTCTTGACTAAGAAAGAATATGATTTTGTTTACTAGATCCCTACTTTCTGAGGGGGGAGAAGTGAGTATGGGTGAGTTTTACAAATTTCATATCCCTAATCCCATAAACAAAAATCAGCACATTTTTTTATAATGCTTAATTAAGACAGGGATATGCAGGTAACTGAAGTAATACTTTTACCACCTTAATAACAGAGAATAGAATGTTCACCAAAGACCCACAAGCCTCCAAGTCAAGAGGCTTACTCACTAAGAATAGAATCTGTTAGTGAAACAAATTTTGCCTCAGCAAATTCACTGTGCATTATAAACCTGAAAAGCGTCTCCTGCTAGAAAGGGGCAAACTGACACTGCATAAAAATTACACTAATAATAGATTATAGACCTGCAAAAGGACGACCGATTAGTGGATAAACCCCAGCCTACTTTTATCTGTATAGCATGCTTTGTTTTTCTCTAGAAAGTGCTAAATGTAAAATAATGCACTTGGGATATAAAAAAGGCAGAATATAGCATTGGCGGTGCTGTTCTGTCAGTGACAACGGAAGAGGGAAATAATAATAAATAATGAATTCAGAATAATTATTTCTGAAGATATAAAGGTAAGCAGACAATGCAATAAATGGTCAGAAAAAGCCAGCAGGGTCCTGGGTTGTATCGCTAGAGCCATTAGTAGCAGGAAGAGGGAGTTTAGAAGTTTATTTCAAAGAAACAAAAATGTCTGGTGCTAGATGAAATGTAAGGAAGTCTTACTTTACTTAGAGGGTGATATAAATATAGAACAACCTCTCATCAGAAGTGGTAGAGGGCTAGAGGCTAGCTCTACAAGGTAAGGTTGCTGAATATAGTTTAATGTCAAACGTCATACACAATGCAAGGTAGTTTCTAGACTTGGGCACCGGCCAAGTCTTCGTGTTCGTCTTTGTGGGGGGAAAAAATCTTCGTTCCTATGCTTGGTTCGGGGCGAATATTCATGTGCATTCTTTGTGTTCGTTTTTTCTTAGTTTTTTGCCTTTCTTTGCCGTTTTTTTGTAGAAGGGGTTAATACGGGGTTAACGCGGTACGGATTACGCAGCAGCTTTGGTGCCAGGAGTTTAAATGTCCGTACGATGCCAGAGGAGGACCCTGCAGGCGACCAATAGAGTTGTTCTCATGGCATCTTAACCCCTGATGGCGAATCTACGAATTTCCGCTTCCGTCTACCCCTGCGATGCTGTTTAGATAAGGTAGGCTAGATGGTGAAGGGGCCAGGGCAATTAGAAGATGAAGACGAACACAAAGATTATTTGTGTTGTGTGTCTTCGTGTACGTTTTACCGCCGCTCTCTTTGCTTCTTCATTTCTTTGGGACAAACAACGAAAACGCACTCTTCGTGTTCGTTTTCATGTTCACCCGAAGACGAATGCACAAGTCTAGTAGTTACACTGCCCAAATATTTCAAGCCAGGTAGGAGCTTCCAGAAGCTCTGTGTGTAGACCTAGTGGTCGGCCAAAGAAAGCTAGTGCAGTTGATGAAAGACACACCATGCTTACTTCTCTTCACAATAAATTCCAGCTGCGCCATCAGCTCACCATTGGCAGAAAACAGTGGGACCCTGGTTTTCTTATAGGGTAGTCTTATATTTAGGCTTTTTCCCCCTAAATTACTATTAAAATTTTGGGGGGTTGTCTTATAATCGAGCAAATACGGTGTATATATTCCAGGCGTGTAAAGTATACAATACAACCAACTACAACTATTGCTTTAGCCTTGGGCCTTGTGCCCGTGCATGGTGATATCCCAAACTAAATGAAAACTGTATTAGAATTAGAATAGAAGCTTAATGGCTACAACAGGCAATCACAAAGTAATTAAATTAAATAGAGTGTGGTATATTAACTCATAGAAAAAATTATAATATTGGTTATTTAAGTAACCTTTTATATTACTTTAAATGATTACAAAGGTATGTTATACAGCTAAATAATATAGACATTAGTTCTGCTTGTTACTTCTTTCTAATAATTTTTTATAGTGTAATTGGTTTCAATATTTGCAAAGTTAAAAGTTCAATAAAATATTAAACACAGAATATTAATCAGCTTGACAGCCATACATAGGCAAAGCACACCTTCTAGTGCAGGGATCTCCAAACTCGGCCCTCCAGCTGCTGCAGGACTACATCTCCCATAGTTCTCCTTCAGCTAAGGGGCTGGCTGAGGAGTATGGGAGATGTAGTCCTGCAGCAGCTGGAGGGCCGAGTTTGGAGATCCCTGTTCTAGTGCATAATTCTATATCCTCTGTTCAAATGAACACCACTGATTTTTTTAATATCATGTATCTATGTACAAAATTTTACATAACATTGGCTTTCAAAATATTCTGACGTCCGGTGTGTTCTCGCTGATGTCAGTAGGCACTTCTGCTGAAATCAGTGGACATTACTGATGACATGGTGCGTAACACCCAATTTAAAGTGGAAATGGGCAGAAAGTGGGGGCATGTGAAGACCCTGCTCCCGTGACCTTAAGGATTCGGGTGTTGATCTGCTGAAATGAAGAAGTTCCGCTTCTCCCGGAGCTATCCAGATCAAACCCGGAGAGTTCCCAGGTATGGATATGGTCTGGATATGGGCTTCATGCCTCCAGTAGTTTATAAATATGTAGGTTATAATAAATAGTTTAATGTCTAATATTAACTTCTCCCATTTACTGAGCATTAGATAGGGGTAAACATGATAAAGATGAATTATATACTTCTGAGGTTAATTAATTTAATAATCTCCAAGCCTCTGCAAGCATGTTGCCATCCCCTTGGTAAATTTAATTTATTTTTATTTTTTTATTAATTTGTAGGTGTGGTGCAAAATTTGCATGACATCTTGCATCCCCATGAGGATGTGAGGTGAAATACATGAATCAAAATTTCTTTCCATCTCACCTTTTTTACCAAGACACTTGGTTATTGAATTGATAAGTTGCTTGTTATTTTCAATTCAACTCCCCTGAAGTCAAGTGTAGGCCAGTACAGTATTAATTTATGTAAGTGAAAATGCAAGATGGCAATACTGAATTTGCAAGGTGGACTTTACTCAACCCGCACAAGTCTGCTGCTACAACCTCACATTTTGGTGAATCAATGTTTCCTGAATTGTATTTGCCTCTTCACAAATGGTGCTCATACCATATTCATAGTGGCAGGTCAGTCACTTTCAGGTACCCACAAGAACAAATACATTGGTACCATGGCACTTATTGGTACTCTAAAAGTAACTTATAACAACTAGACTTGGGCGCGTGAATATTTGCCCGTTCCTATCTTCTGTTCGGGTGAATATTTGCGTGCGTTCTTGGTGTTCGTTTTTTTTATATTTTTTTTAAAAAAGGGGGTTAATACGAGGTGTCATTGAGTCGTGGCATCCAACACTTTCAATTCTAGGCTCTTCTGTTCGGTTTGGCTTTGGCACCACGCATCTTCACAAAGATTATGTCAGTAGTGGCTGTCTTCCTCAGATTACAAGAAATAAGAGTTATACCTTACCTGGACGACTGGCTGGTAGCAGCTCCCTCAGCAAGTCTGTTAAGTTCTCACTTGTCTTCAACTCTGGACCTCCTCCTAAGTCTAGGCTGGCTTATCAACTGGGGGAAATCTCAGTTATATCCTTCCCAACGACTGATGTTTCTAGGAATGTTCCTAGATTCCAGCACCCAGATAACTTTCCTTCCGGTGGAAAAATATTGGAAGATTCGAGACTCTATCAAGATGCTTACCCGGCAGAGGAAGTCTTCAATCAGGAACATGATCTCATTACTAGGCCTAATGACCATGACCCAGGCGGCAGTTCCATGGGCTATGGCCCACATGTGACCTCTGCAAGCGTTCATATTGTCTTACTGGGACGGTTCAAAATCGTCTCTAAGAGAAAATTTTCATCAGCTCTCCCGTCCAGGATGGAGCGCCACCTTGGAAGGATACATTGCTCTTTTGTCTTCTCAGGAGGCCACTCATCACATGAACTTTCTAGAGATGTTGGCAGTGTGGCAAGCGTTAACTCACTGGGAACCGCAAATGAGTCCGTATTCTTGCTGACAATTTCACAGTAGTGGCTTCTATCAACAAACAGGGAGGGACAAAAAGCCGTTCCCTTCAAAGACTTTCTCTAAAGATATGTTTTTGGGCCAAAAAGAACATCTCTCACTTATCAGCAGTTCATATCAAAGGAACTTCTAATTCACAAGCAGATTTCCTGAGCAGACATTTAGTTCTCCCCGGAGAATGGGGCCTGCACAAAGATGTATTTCACATGATTGTAGACTTCATGGCATCCTTCACCAACAAGCAGATAAAGACTTTTTTCTCCCTTTCTCCACAGGGACATCCAATGGGACTGGATGCTCTGTCACAAACGTGGAATTTCAGTCTGGCTTATATTTTTCCCCCTTTTCCACTTCTTGCAAGGGTCTTGAAGAAAATAAGGGAGAGTGCCCTTTAAGCCATTCTTGTTGCCCCTTACTGGCCAAGGAGATCTTGGTTTGTAGATCTGGTTCAGTTGGCCTGCGACAGGCCTTTTCAACTCTAAGTTCAGCAGGATATTCTTCTGCAAGGCCCTATTTGTCATCCAAACCCGGACCATTTAAAACTTGCAGCATGGATTCTGAAAGGAAGAGCATGAAATCCCAAGGTCTGTTCTCAGCTGCTATAAACACCCTGATCATCAGCAAAAAAAACAGCTACCTCTTCTAAACATCCTAAATTCTGGACTATTTTCTCTCTCCTGGTGTGAGGCTCACTTATCCTCTCCTGTTGACATCTACTCCGTGCTTGATTTTCTTGAAAGTTCAGATAGCGGCTATCAGCAACTTTCTAGATTTGAACATCCATGGATTATTAAATTCTCCAAAGGAATCTGCATCCTAGTCTACATTCTAAGATTCCCCTATGGGATCTCACCCTGGTTCTTGAGTAATTGTCCTCCTCCTATTTTGAATCTCTGGAAGAAGTTTCCCTCAGACTCACTCTTAAAGTCGTTCTTCTGGTGGCTGTCACTTCTGCCCGTAGAGTTGGAGAACTACAAGCAATGTCTATGAAAGAACCCTCAGATTGTTGCCCAATGCAGTGGTGCTGAAGCTTCCACCCCAAATCCCCAAAGTCTTTTCTCGGGTTCATTCGTCTCAAGATGTCATGTTACCTACCTTTTGTCCAGAGGTTAAAAACTCAAAGGAGCGCAAGCTCCATACTTTGGACCTTCGTAGGTGTATTTACCTCGCTAGAACAAGTTCTTGGAGAAAATCCAGTTCTTTGTTTGTTTCCTTTTCGGGTCCTCGTAAAGGGAATAAAGTGTCTAGAGCCCCCCCTTAAATTAAGAGCTCATTCGACTAGATCGGTTTTCGCATAATGGGCTGAACTGGCATGTTTAGACCCTTCAGCCATCTGTAAAGCAGCTACCTGGACTAGTTTCCACACTTTCTATAATTATTACCGTCTTGACCTCATGGCTGTAGAAGAGGCCAAATTTGGCCGCAGAGTTCTTCTACAATCGGTGCTCCCATCCCTTTCTCACTAATTCTCCTTTTTCCCCTACCCATGCTTTTGTTTGTCTGTTTTATGTTGTTTGAGCTACTGGGGGTCTGGGGAGGTTCCAATTTTTTTATAGGTTCCCTGCCTTACCTGAGGGCCGGAGACTATCTCTCCCTTTCCTTTGTGCCACCCGTAAATGGACAACGAAAGGAAATTCCCAGGTAAGAATTCTATTGTCTAATTTATGTAATTAAGTAATGGATTTTCTTCTGTTATGTTGTAGCTGTCTGTCTGAAGCAGCTACATTGTTGCCTAATTGTATAGTACAGAGAATCATCAGAACAAAATGAATATGTACCTTGCTAAAAATATTCAAAGACAACATAACCAAATTTATAATGCAGGGATCTCATGATTCATTTCCAATGTTTTTCTTATTACCTTTCCGTTTTTGCTGTGGAGAGACATGTAGTCGTGTTAATCAATCACTATTATACAGTGCAATAAATCTACTTCACTATTGCAGAATTGCAGGATCCATCAATGTGAAAAAATGCTGCTGTCTTGTATTGGGGGAAAAAACACAATAAAAATAGGGATGCAGATTCAGCTGCCTTTGTTTGTCAAATTTGAATATTAATCTATGATTACAGAAGAGACGATACTTAATTGAACTTTAGTGATCACTATCTAGCTATAACAGTAAATATATTTTACTTTGGAACTAAATAACCTAAACAGGCATTCAAATGTTCAAAAGGTAATGCAAACTGTTCAGCAAGAGGTAGGGCTAAATTGATGTGAATGCTCAATTTTATGACACTAACTCATCTACTCAATAGACGCAAACAATTTGTAAAAACAAGCTTACTAGTCATCCATGACTTCACTAGGAAAAAGCCATATGAATGAGAGCTCTAATGAATTCCAAACAGTTGCAAATAATTGCCACTTGGACATGCGCTGTTGACCTCAGGTGTAAATACATGTTTACATGCCATACATATGTGGTTTTGTAATTATAGATTTAAAGAAGAGTGCCTGTAATAACAAGTTTCTGAGTTTATGTGAAATTCATAGATATAGCTTTAGCATCGTTGAACATATCTGTGAAACTAATGAATGTGCATTCTGCTTTTTAATGAGCATAACTGGTTTACTAGTCAAAAGCAAGACTATATTTTACATAGAAAATGAATTTATTAAATAGTAGGAAAAGACAGACATAGCTAATTATTTCTCTGTTGTGATTCTTTTCTTCTACCCCTAAATATTTAAAGCTCATTTAGCAAGGTGGCTCTCTCTTACCACTTAAGATTAGTATAAAAACACTTATATACCCAATTTTTGAGAAAACCCCTTTTTTTTTTATAAAATAGGATAACAATTATAAAGCTAACATACCAATTAATTTCCATATAATTTTCTTATAGGAAACAATATTGTCACATTTGAAATCTCAAGCTGTAATTCAGAATATGACAAATTAGTTGCTGTTGTATATAATGAATCTTATAGCACCAATTTAATAGAAAGATTTATTAGCCTGTTATATATAGAATGTTTCCCTTAAGATACATTTTAGTAGGAGTGCTCTATCAGGTGTACAAATTATATCTGTTACCTGCTGCAAAAAAATATATTTTTGTGTTCTTTATTAATCTGCTTCCTAGAATTAAAAACCAGCATTCAAAACGTTTCTAATTCTCATTAGAATATTTATTGCATGAGTCTTTACTGTGATGAAGATTGTGGCTCTAAATAATGACAAACAGAATATTTTTTAGTTTGACTGCGGTTTCAATTTACCGTGCATAATCTTAATGTCTAAGGGTGCACTAAAGCAGGTACCATGGGTGCATGGCACCCAGGATCCCTGGTAATCAAAGTGCCAAGTGGGGTCATGAAACTCACATTACACAACCATGCAGTAGTACGGCAGCAGCTCACATGCAGACTATGAGCTACAATTTAGACAGGGCTGAGTGTGAGGTGAGTAGGAGAGACAGCTGTGCAAGCTGCATGATTGATAGGAGAGGAACAAGAGGGTAAAAATATGAGAAATTACCCTAGGGAGGAATGAGGGAAATCCTGTCCCTTCCACTATGCCCCTAATTGGGTGCTCGGTTGGATGATTCCATACTAAAAACCATTGAATGCAACTATGTACCCTGGTGGGTTAATGTAAGCTTAACCACTAAAATGCATCCACCATCTACTTGGGGTGACTAGTGCATAGAAGAGGCCAGAGGCCATATTACAATACAGCAGGCATTTTTTGTGTATGAGGCTATTTTTTTAAGTGGCTCCTTTTTAAAGGCTCGCTATAAGCACTTGAGGGCATTGCGAAACAAGATGAGTGTAAAAGATGTATATTTTTTAAATAAGCTGCACCTTGTAGTTTCCAGGTGGGTGGACAGCCTGTACATATTTTTATTGTATTCATTTTTAATTATTGACTGATGGGTGTTATGCTGTAGTTTATGCTGAATGTTTGTGAATTAATGTTTGTGAATGAGTGTGTGTGTGTTAGCATGGATGGAAGTGTGTGGGGGGGGTAGCATGGCATAGGGAGGCTGTAATCACATTCCTATTATGCCCAGGTTCCAACATGTACTGGCTGCCTGGGCATGATAGGAGTGTGATTGCTGTTATCAATTATATATATTATTGTTGATGTTTTTGTCCAATTTTGGTCCAACCACACTTTTATTATATATATTATAATATTGTTATTGCATTTTTCTGTCTACTTTTGGTGTTGTGTATATATATTATATATATATATATTATATATATACATATATATATATATACATATATATATAGTTTCTGTGCATCCCTACTATATACTAAGCCAGACACTGGTGGTAGGCCCTACACCACATCAATGTTTGGCTTAGTATATAGTGATAGGGGTTATGCTGCATTATTGTCAATGTCTGGCTCAATGTATAGTGATAGGGATTACGCTGTACCACCATCAATGTTTTCCTCAGTATATAGTGATAAGTGTTTTGCTGTACCCCCGTCAATGTCTGCCTCAGTATATAATGATAACCGTTGGTCAGCATGGGTGTGAGTTTTCCGGACAGCGCAGTGACATCACACTTCGCCCCAGGCAGCACAATGTCTCGGGCCAGTCCTGCTTCTTCCCATAGGTTTATTGCCATATGTAACACAATATATCCCACTGGTACCAGGATGGGGGTGGTATCAGTGGGTTTTAGAACCCACAATTTTCTATTGTTACTGTCCACACAACAATCTAATGTCCGGCATCATCAAGGGTTGTACAAATGTTTGATATAAGTGGCACTTAACCTATCTGCCCTCCACAATATTGGGCTGATTTGGCTAGATCTGTAGATCTGATCTCCTTCACCAATTGATGTTAGTGTTTGAGCCCCTGTGTAATTGGTTGCTGACAGTCAGGAAGAGTCCCTGCTGCTTCACCAACAGGCCTTTTCCCTGAGGTTGAGCCTCTGGGTACTTTGTGGTGACTGAATTGTAAATGTAGAATAGACAAAAGTATCAGGGCATACAGTATCTCACAAAAGTGAATACACCCTTCAATATTTTATTATATCTTTTCCTGTGACAACACTGCAGAAATGCCACTCTGCTATAATGTAAAGTAGTGAGTGTACAGCCTGTATAACTGTGTAAATTTGCTGTCCCCTCAAAATAACTCAACATACAGCCATTAATGTCTAAACCTTGGCAACAAAAGTAAGTACACCCCTAAGTGGGAGTGTCCAAATTGGGCCCAATTAGTCACCCTCCCCAGTGTCATGTGACTCATTAGTGTTACAAGGTTTCAGATGTGATTGGGGGCAAAGAACTCTCTGAGGATCTGAAAAAAGGATTGTTGCTCTACAAAAAGAGGCCCTAGGCTATACGAAGATTGCCAAGACCCTGAAACTGGGCTGCAGCATGGTGGGCAAGACCATACAGCGGTTTCACAGGACAGGTTCCACTCAGAACAGGCCTCACCATGGTGGACTATAGAAGTTGAGTGCACGGGCTCAGCGTCATATCCAGAGGTTGTCTTTAGGAAATAGACATATGAGTGCTGCCAGCATTGCTGCAGAGGTTGAAGGGGTGGGGGGTCAGCCTGTCAGTGCTCAAAACCTTCGTCCCAGAAGAAAGCCTCGTTCTAAAGATGATGCACAAGAAAGCCCACAAACTGTTTGCTGGAACCATGTCCTGTGGTCCGATGAGACCAAGATAAACTTATTTGGTTCGTGTCAAGATTGTGTGGCGGCAACCAGGTGAGTATTACAATGACAAGGGTGTCTTGCCTACAGTCAAGCATGGTGGTGGTGAATGTCATGGTCTGGGCCTACATGAGTGCTGCCAGCACTGGGGAGCTTCAGTTCATTGAGTGAACCATGAATGCCAACGTGTACTGTGACATACTGAAGCAGAGGATGATCCCCTCCCTTTGGAGACTGGGCTGCAGGGCAGTATTCCAACATAATAACGCCCCCAAAACTGGGAATGAAAGTTTGATTAGTAAATTTGCAATGCTGCAATGATAACTTTTGATTGACAGTGTCATGTTGAAAGACAATATATGAAATTTTGAGAATTTAAATTTTCATGATTTTAAAACAACAATTCAAACTGTATTTTTACTATTTTATTTGAGTAGCACTCTTAAAAATACATCTCTAGAAAAAAAACACATTATGAATGTAAAGTGCTCAAAATCTCAGTAGGAAAGTCCTAGTGGGAAAACACACCATTTATTATTTCAGTTATAAAAATGCAATGAATGATTAAATACTGAAGCAGAGAATGATCCCCTCCCTTCGGAGACTGGGCTGCAGGGCAGTATTCCAACATGATAACGACTCCAAACACATCTCCAATATGACCACTGCCTTGCTAAAGAAGCTGAGGGTAAAGGTGATGGGCTGGCCAAGCATTTCTCCAGACCTAAACCCTATTAAGCATCTGAGGGGCATCCTCAAACTGAAGGTGGGGTAGGGCAAAGTCTCTAACATCTACCAGCTCTGTGATGTCGTCATGGAGGAGTGGAAGAAGACTTCAGTGGCAACATGTGAAACTCTGGTGAACTCCATGCCCAAGAGGGTTAAGGCAGTGCTGGAAAATAATGGTGGCCACACAAAATATTGACTCTTTGGGCCCCATTTGTGCATTTCCACTTAGGGGTGTACTCACTTTTGTTGCCAAGGTGTTAGACATTAATGGCTGTGTGTTGAGTTATTTTAAGGGGACAGCAAATTTAGCCAGGTAATATCACACAGTAACATGCATTCTCTATATCAGAGCCCCAGCCAGGAAATATCACACAGTAACATGCATTATCTTTATCAGAGCCCTAGTCTTTAAACAGCCAGCGGGACAGCGGGACACGTGTCCCACGTAAATCGGGACAGTTGGGAGGCCTGCTGTTATACAGACTGTACACTCACTACTTTACATTGTAGCAGAGTGTCATTTCTTCAGTGTCATCACATGAAAAGATATGAAAGAATATTTACAAAAATGTGAGGGGTGTACTCACTTTTGTGAGATACTGTATGTAGTATTATTGTGACACAAAGTTAAGGTCTGGTACACAATAAAATTCTTCCAAAATGAACATCCAGATTATGAGTGATATTCTACGTGTTATATCCTATTTATCTGTTTTAAATCTCTAAGGAATCTGATGAGCTCTTTAAATAATAATTATATATGTTCGTATATCCCAATGAATTTGAGAAGATTTAGTGCATGGCCAATAAACTGGGAATGATAGTTTGACTAGTAAATTTGCAATGCTGCAATGATAACTTTGATTGATTGACAGTGTCGTGTTGAAAGACAATATACGAAATCTTAAGAATTTCAATTTGCATGATTTTAAAACTACAATTCAAAACATATTTTTACTATTTTATTTGAGTAGCACTCAAATAATACATCTATAGAAAAAAAACACATTATGAAAATAATGTAAAATGCTCAAAATCACAGTAGGAAAGCCCTACTGGGAAAACACACCATTTATTATTTCAGTTATAAACATGCAATGAATGATTAAATGTGCCTGTGTGCATTTTGAGGCTATATTTGTGAATGTTAGATGCTTTTATTTAGCATTTAATGATATCACATTGAAACTTGTACATTAGTATGAAAAGCAAAAACAACATTCAACTGTGCTCTTTTCTAAAGATGACTTTAGGACAACCAACATATTATATTTTGGGTAACTATAATTGTGGTGTAATGTCTGGTTTAAATTATACATTTTAATGTTATCTGCAAAATGACATCTGGTCATTCTGCCCCATGTCCTATTTGGGACATGTTTGCAGCCTACCAATTCATTTTACCCCCTTCAAACCACATATTGTTCATATTTTACCACTTTTCATGCAGTAATTCAACTGCCAGCCTTTGTCAAAGTTTGTGGTAGTCAATATCTGTGTGTTTTTTCTCACATATTGTACTTCAGGCATGAATTTACAGCTCCTGGTAGAAACATAGAAATATAGAAAGTGACCACAGATAAGAACCATTAGACCCATCCAGTCTGCCCAACCTCTGAGTACTTTCCTTAGTACCTGCCCTTATCCTATATATAGCTTGGCCTTATGCCTATCCAATGCTTCCTTAAATGTCTTTACTGTATTAATATCTACCACTTCTGCTGGAAGGCTATTCCATGCATCCACTACCTTTTCTGTAAAGTAATATTTCCTGATATTTCCATTAAACATTTGCTACTTTAGCTTATGACTATGTCCTCTTGTTGAGGTAGTATTTCTCCTTTTACATACAAGTATTTGAAGAGTCTGCTAATAAGATTTAGTGTTCACAAATGGAGAATTTTTTTAACAGATAATAATGTAGGTGAAAGTTTGGGATCTAGTGATCATCAGTCTGTGTGGTTTAATATACGAACCACACAAAAACAAAAGTTTTAGATTTTAGAAAAGCTAACTTTTCTAAAAAAAAAGTTAAAGTATCTTAACAAATATAGCCTGGAAGAAAGACATGACAGGGGGATATGATAAAAACTAGACTTGTGCATTAGTTTTCGGGTGTACAGGAAAACTAACACGAATAGTGCGTTTTCGTCGATCAAAACGAAAAATGAAGAAACGTCAGTGGCGGAGGCAAAACATAGGTTTTGTGTTCGTCTTCGTCTACTAATCTCCCTGGTCCCTTCCCCATCTAGCCTACCTTATCTATGCAGCATCACAGGGGTTGTCGGAAGTGGAAATCCGTAGGTTCGCCGGTAAGGGTAAAGGGGCCATGCAGACCCTGCAGGCGACCAATAGGCTGACTCACACAGCGTTTTTAACTCTTGACGGCGAACCTACAGATTTACGCTCCCATTAGCCCCTGCGATGCTACGTAGATAATGGGAGTGGACATCCGTAGGTTCGCCGTCAGGGGTTAACCTGGTGCAACTTGGCCGGTAGAGACCACTCGTCTCCCTGCTCCAACAGTTAAAAGTCCGAACGAACGACAAATAAAGTAGCTTGTACGGACCTTTAACTGTTGGAGCAGGGAGACCAGTGGTCTCTGCCGGCCAAGTTGCAGCACCAGGATTTTAAAAGACTGTACGAGCGACTCTATTGGTCACCAGCAGGGGGCTCGTCTGCCATCAACCAATGAAGTACAGGTGTATTTCATTGGTTGATGGCAGAGGAGGCCCCTGCAGGCGAGTGGCTTGTACGGACACTTACAATCCTGGTGCCAAAGCTGCTGCGTAGTCCGCACCATGTTAACCCTGTATTAACCCCTTCTACAAAAAACTGCAAAAATGAAGAAAAACACAAACACGAAGAATGTACACGAATATTCGCCCAAACCGAACATAGGAACTGGCGAATATTCGTGGAATATGAAGATTTTTTCCTGCACGAAGACGAACACAAACAATTAGCTGGCTTCTAAGTCTAATAAAAACCTTTAAATACTTAAAGAAAGTCAGTATGATAAAGGATGATGGTGTATTTAAAATGAGAAATACTACCACAACAAGAGGATATAGTCTAAAGCTAGAGGGGCAAAAGTTTAAAAGTAAGAAATATTAAGTATTGGATGCATTGAATAGCCTTCCAGCAGAAGTGGTAGATGTTAATACAGTGAAGGCCTTTAAGCAAACATGGGATAGGGATAAGGCTAAGCTACATATAAGCTCCAGGGTAGGCGGCGTACACACACACACACACTTCAAATCTGCATAGCTTCTATCATTAGACAAACATTGACGGGGGTACAGCATAACACCTATCCCTATATACTGAGGCAGACATTGACTGTGGCACAGCATAACTGCTATCATTATATACTGATGCAAACATTAATAGTGGTATAGCATAACTGTTATCATTATACAGAGTCAAACATTGATGGTGGTATAGGATTACTGTTATAATTATATACTGAGGTAGACATTGGCAGTGGTAAAGGATAACTGTTATCATTTTATACTGAGGCATGCACTGACGGTGGTACAGCATAACACCTATCACTATATATCGAGGCAAACATTGAAGGGGTATAGCATAACACCTTTCACTATATACTGATTCACGCACTGACGATGGTACAGCTTAACACCTATCACTATATACTATTGATGGTGGTACATAATCCCTATCACTATACGTTGAGCCAGACATTGACTATAATGCAGCATAATCCCTATCACTATATACTAAGCCAAACATTGATGTGGTGTAGGCCTACCACTTCAGTGTCTGGCTTAGTATGCATAGAAGATGAAAATTCTATGGACTCCTTTCCGACCCCTTCCCCATCCGCAACGGGACCAGACAGGGCTGCCCCCTCTCCCCAATGTTATTTGTCTTATCCCTCGAACTCATTCTGCAAGCGATACGCTTCTGAACCCAGATATCAGGGGCCTACAGGTAGGGCGGTCCCAGCATACGATCCTGGGATACGCGGATGATCTTCTTTTCACATTGTCCCAACCGCGTGTCTCCTTGCCCTCGGTCTTGAAGGAACTTAGCGACTATAGTGCCCTCTCTAACTTCAAGATCAACATGACTAAGTCAGAGCTTATGGGCGTTCACTTATCAGATGGAGTCCTGCGATCGGCTTTCCCATTCGCCTGGTGCGGATCCAAGCTGAAATATCTGGGCGTGTGGCTGTCTCCCGATCATTCTCAGCTCTACGCCATTAACTTCCTGTCCCTCCTATCCGCTATACAGACCGACTTCCGTAGATGGTCCCGTCTCACCGTTACCTGGCTGGGTAGAGTCAACTCTATCAAGATGAATGTGATGCCCAGACTCCTCTACTTGTTCCAGACCCTGCCTATCCGCGTCCCTCCCTCTTCGGTCCGCTCTGCCTTTCTCCAGTTCATATGGGGCCATCGCTCTCCCCGCATTAGATACAGTGGCCTGATCCTGCCCAAGTCCAGGGGCGGACTGGCCCTGCCCTGCCCGCGCACATATTATAAGGCGTGTCATCTCCTGCGGGTTATGGAGTGATTAGACAGAAAATTTAAAAAATTCAATAACAATATATATATATATGTTAACAGCACTGTACTGGCTGACTTAGCATGATAGGCGTGTGATTGCTGTTAGTAATTATATATATATATCTTAATATTGTTATTGAATTTGTCTGTCCAAAAAAAAAATCAACAATAATATATACATATATATATATGATATGGTATGATATATATGATATATATATATATGATAACAGCACATGCTGGAACCTGGGCATGATAGGAATGTGATTACAGCCTCCCTATGCCATGCTACCCCCCCACACACTTACACATCCGTGCTATCTCACACACACACACTCATTCACAAACATTAATTCACAAAAATTCAGCATAAACTACAGCATAACATCCATCACTCTCACAGTTACTAATCCACTTTCACTGAATGCTTTCCTACCTTTTCTCTGTCACTGTCACTTTTGGTCCTCCTCTTCATTCTTCCTCTTGGCTCTTCTTCTTCTTCTCTGTCCTGTTCCGAGTGTGGAAGGCGGTGGGCGTGGCTTCAGTGTTGTGCGCGTGCGTCGCAAGGGAGCAGGATCGGAGGTCTGCATTAACAGGACCGCCCCCCCCTCGCCCCCCGCTAGGTACACTTACTGGTCCAGGGACTAAGGACAGTATTCAGCGGTTGGTCAGACTGGATAGGCCGAATGGTTCTTATCTCTTATCACTTTCTATGTTTCTATGTATGCATACATGCATGTTTGTGGATGTGTGTGAGCATGTGTGTTTGTGTCTGTCAGCATGTATGTGTATGAGTAAATGTGTCAGCACAGATACATATTTGTACGTTTTTCTATGTTCACACACAAAAACGTACAAATATGTATCTGTCAGCACAGATACAGATTTGTAAGTTTTTGTGTGTGAACATAGATGTGTGTGTATGTGTAACCGTATGTGAACATGGATATGTATGTATGTATGTATTTAAGCATCTATGTGTAACTGTGTATGAACATGAATGTTCACAAAGAACAGACAAAGATAGAAAGACCGGGAGGAGCGAAAAAAGAAGAGAGAAGAAAGAAGTCAAAAGAACAAGAAGAGGCAAGACAAGAAGCAACACTGCGTGAAAGGAGACAGGGGCGTGGAAGCAATCAGTGTAGAGTGTGAGAGAGCATGGCAGAGTGAATTCATTAATCATTATATAACATAATTGAGGCAAGTGTGGGTTTTTGGGGGCATTGTGGTGATGCAGGGCAGCATTTCATCTTCGCACACAGGCACTACAATGTCTTGGGCTGGCTCTCATCAAGCAGCACAATCATACATTAAAGCAAAGTGAAATTTCAAGGTGCAAAAAATGTACTATTGACAAGCCATTATAATGAATAAATATAAACTTGAATTACAATGTCTGCTTCACATATGCTTGTATTTTTATATTTGTGATCCACTTTTCAACAGAAAATGATATTATTATACATTCTTTATCATAGTCAAGTGATTTCATTATCATTGAAAAAAATCATGATTCTGTTGGCCACACTGAAAGCATGAGTTTTATTTTTGCTCAGTCATGCTCTCTGCTTGAAAGTAGGAAAAGTCACAATTCAATTTGATTGCGCTTCACCTCTTTTAGTAAATGGTTTGTATTTCCATACAGCAAAAGAGCTTGCCAGTCTTTGTTTCAATAAACCACACCATTATGGTAACTGAGTATCAATGAAAGTAAGGCAATTTTATGTCTATTCCTTAGATGAAAACATTTTTCTGATTGCTATGCAGAAAAGTGGATCACTGTGGACAATGATAGTAGCAAAACAAAAAGAAGTTGTTATTACGGGAATTGGACAACAACGATAATGCACCCACTATTCAGAGACGTATTCACAGCACGAAGAGTTCAGGCAATAAGTCCAAGGCAAACGAACAATACAGGGCCAGAGGCAGATAAACGTGGTCAGGAGGTTCCGAGGTCGGGGCAGGCAGCACAGGATTGAGGTCAGGAAACAAAACCAAGATACACGATGAAGGCAAACGGATAACAGAGTTCTGAAACATGAGCACCCAGAGCAACATACAGAGACTCTTTGAACGGGCACTGCACTAATGGAACAGAAGGCTTAAATAAGGATAAGGGCGGGAAGACACAATCAACCAATAGGGACTATCTGATGTTATCGTGTCCAGCGCACACAAGTAGCGTTGGCGCGATATAAATATAAACAAACATACATAAATATTGCATCTGAGAGTGCTACACCCACGAGCGTCGTGGGCGTACCACACCGGCAGATGCTGGGGTGGCCAAGCCCTGCGAACAAGTCGCGGCAGCTCGCTCATTGTCAGAAGCGCATCGTGGGCGTGCCACGGTGTGTATGTGCCTTGCACACGGTACACCGAGAGGACCTGTACGCGACACATGCTCTCTGTGTCCGTTCCGCGTGCACAGTACAGTGGGAGGACTTGCATGACCGCGCGAGCTCCGCCCACCAGTGGCAGACTAGCGAGGGACCGCGGTGGACACGGTAGGTACAACAGAAGTAAGGTTTTGGAATGCTAATCAACAAATTAGATCTCTTAAAAGAAAACTGCATACATTTAAGTTCAGTATAATGAACAAAATGCATATAGAACAATGATAAATGGTTTACTATCTAGATAAGGTTATCTTATCTAGTTAAATTATTGAAATGTATTGATTGCAATCTATTTGATATTTCACAAGGCTAAGTAATACATTAAGAGGCTGTTATAAGTATGGCGTGTGGCTGGCTCAGGCTAAAATTGTCAAAGCTGTGCTTTAACAAAGAAAAGAGTGTAATATATCTTGCAGGAGCAAAAGTGCATAGCTGTGTTGTATTATATACAACATTTTCTTGAAATATTGTAGTATTAAAAAAAATCATGTGCGATTTATATATAAAATTATTTTCTAAATCGCTAGGAAAACCATTGTGCTGAAATGAACACATTTCCACTGCTCCAGAGTCCAATGGCAGAGTGCTTTACATCACTCCAACTAATGCTTGGGATTGCACATAGTGATCCTTGACTTGTGTTTTGATGTAAAGTCATCTGAGCTATTACAAATGACCATTAAAAATTGTGAGCATAGAAGAGAACTCTTCATCGTTTTAGGGCGAAAACTGATTTTGTGTAGTAGAGAATTTCCGATCAGTAGATTTATGAAAATATGTGCAACCAATCTTCTGTTAAAATGGTTATTTAAAACATGTGATGCAAGATGGCAATTCTCACCTACAGCAAATCAGAAGAGAACAATCATAATCTGAATCCTAAAAAAATGTGTTATATTTATATTTAGTCTTTGCGTTGTTATTTCTATTTTCATAGCCACAAACAATAGCACAGTCTAAGTAGTAGCTCTATCTGACCATTTCATGTCTACTGTTGCATCAGATATAAAAAAATGTAATACAAAAGAAAACACATAGTGCAACAAAGTAATGCCCTGTGGCTGCTTGCACTTTCCATACTAAAGGGGCATCTGTTTTATAAGCAGAATTTTGCCTTACATGGGTTTCCAACAGTAGTTTTGTTACACAGAGAAACAACATAACATGACTCTTTCATGAAGGGATGTGTTCTGGCCTAGGCCCGACTAGGCCATGGCCCCCCTACATCATGCTGTGCCCAATGCCATTTGTTTTATTTTATTTTTTTACGCGTAGGCCTCTGTCTTGGCTGCGGTGCTGGCATTTCATGCCTCTGCAAGGTAAGTGAACTACGAAGGGGGGAGAGGGGGTAGATAGTGAGAAGGGTGGTAGATAGAGAGAAAGGAGGGTAATAAGAATATTGAAATAGAGTTAGAATGAGTGAGAGAAAGAATGAATTGCCGTATATCCCCATGTATAATAAAAATACATAGAAAAATTTGGGGTCTAAAAATTGGGTGCATCTTATACAGTGGTGGTAGATTTTGTTGTATTTTTTTTTTACTGAAAAGGGGACAGGAAAGGGGACCTGCTGCTTACCTGTGTTGCTCAGTAGCATCTCTTGAACCGTTGAGGCGACACAGGAACCCCGTGGAGTCACGTGAATGCACATCGCATCACATGACTCTGCTTCGTTCCTGTTCAAGCAACGCAGAGGGCAAGAGAGGCCCCCACGGAAGTTTGTGAGCAGCACCAGAAGATCTGCAGTTCAGGTAAGGTGGAGGAGTAAATGAATGAATATATGGGTGTGTGTGTGTGTGATAGCATGGATCTGTGTGTAGGGGGCACAGGGAAGCTGAAAGTGATGTACATGTACTGGCTGCCTGAGCATGATAGGAGTGATATTGCTAACAATTGCTAGAAGCTAACATCAATCACTCATATCATGTCCAGGCAGCCAGTACAATAACTTCATGTAGTATATATTTTTAAAAAATGTCAGCCCCCAAAATTATAGTAATACAGTAATGTGTGGATGCATTGTGTGAATGAGCAAGGATATTAATTAATTTGTGGGTGAATTGTATGAATGAGTGAGAGTATCACTTAATGTGTGTATAATTTGGGAGACATTTCTGAGAATGCATTAATGAATATGTGTAAATATCTTGTATGAAAGACTAAGAGAATAAATGATTGTGTGAATGAATTGTGTGAATGAAAGTGTGAATTAGTGAGTGACTGTAAAAGTATCTATGTCTATGTATATCATAGATGTTTAACTGATTTGTGGAAAGGCAAAGATGGCACAAACAGGGTGTTTAAGCCTTGGGAACCAAGGTGGCACAGGTAGTGTGTTTATGGGACAAAGATGATACAGACCAGACTGTTTGGGGACAAAGATGTCATATGCAGGGCTGTTTGGGGACAAAGTTGACTCATGCTGGGCTGTTTGGGGACAAAGATGTCATGTCCTATGTGTGTAATTTGGGTGCTTGCAAATACAGGATCTGTATGTCTGATTTGATCTACACCTTCAGTGGTTTACAGTTGAAATCACAAAGATTAAAAAAGTAAAGCCATCCAATATAAATATTAAGGTGGATAAATAAATACCACATTATCTAAATACAAGTTCTATCTGGAATGCATATGTATTAGAGCAGCCTCTGGTCCCCAGATAATCAGGAGAGCAGATGACACCACTACACATGACAAGGGATGAACGGCCTCACCTATGTCTGGACTAATAAATGAAGTAGTAACAGGGGAATTTGATTCCACTTTCCATCTTGGCAGGTTATTTATATGTAAATTGTATATATTTTCTTTTCTTGCAAAAAAAATCATAGCAGAGTATGACATGTTACAGGAATCGATTAGTCTTAGGTTCCCAGCCCTCCCCTACATACATATATATACAGATACCAACAAGTGTAGCACTCAGTGAGTAAGAAACATCATGCTTACTAGTGAAGCTGCTTTTCTGAATTTTGCAAAATATAACAGAATCATAAAATAAGATAATAGTACCCACTAACATTTTAGGATTTTAAGATTAAGACTAGATTGACTTATTCTTTCTCATCAGCTAACCATTTTTTGTTTCTATTATACCACTAAAGCAAAAACACTATATTTTTTTAAATGTGCTGCAACCCAATCCAATACCACAGGGCCACCATACTGCACTTTGCCACAAACGTACTATAGATGTATGAATGTTTTCTGATGTTGGTGACATTGGTTTATGGAATTATAGAGAATTGATTTAGGTGACTTTCCTTCTATTTTCTCATATCATTTAAGCGATTGGACGTGTAAATAAATAAATGTCTGTATTGGAGTGCATGTATAACAGGGAACAGGCTGTATGTGGTCCATAGATTGATATGCGTGGCCGTGAAGTATGCTCACAGGCTCTGGACAGGCAGTTGAAGTAAGTAGCCAGATGGCTAGCCTGGGCAAGTGTTTGCATTACAGTTAAAGAGTGAAAGTTTACCAACAAGCATCTTTTCACAATGACTACAATCCAAACAACTACTTTTACTGATCAAATTTTACAGCACTTGGTGGACTTTATTATTACTATTACATATCACAAGAAGTAAAACTAGATTTTCTTTACCATTGATATGTTTCAGTTTTGGCAAAAACAACAGTGTCATCTACCGAATATGAAAGCAACAATTTGAGAAACACCATGAATGTGTGTTTTCTCTGTTTCATTTTATTTTCTTGATGGGTATTTCATGGCACCATAACTAATGCACTTATTATTAGCTTTTGTTACATTCAGATATTGGGTAGTGGGACAAGAGAAATTCGGTTACAGACTGAATAAGAAAGTAAAATGTAATACAATTGGTATTTAATATAGCACCATAGTCTTCACACACACACACACACACACTATAACAAGGCATATTCAATGAATTATATTACGGCTCTGCAGAACAGAGACTCTCAATTTACTGATGCACTGACGATATGAGTCCATACAGAATATTCTCCCCAACTACATTGAACATGCACAGAAGAATTTTACTGATATGAAAAAATATAGTAATTTAAGATAATAGTGTCAATAGTTTTTGGTTTAATTGTGTTTTTTGCAGTAAACAAAACATAAGAGTAATTTACAAATAAGATACCAAAGTATTGAATGACACTCTTATGTTAGATATTTCATAGTTATAGCAATTACAGCAGAAACGTCCTTCAAAGCCTGCTTAATGTGGGAAATCAGTTTGTATTACACCAAAACCAATTCTGTTAATATTATCAAGAAATCTCATATTTGCAGCTGGTCTCATACATCCCGCATTTCTCTTATCCCAGCAGGCACAGGGATTTCCTAGGGCAGATTTTTTCCTCTCTGATATAATATATAAAAAATCCCATCTATTTTAAATCACGTTCTCTTCCTCTGTCCCGCCAGTCCTCAAGCAAATCTCTCTCTTTGCCACTTGTAGAAATATGGAGTTTAAAAGCATCACAGCTGACACTCCTGTTGAGCATTTTCATACAACTAAACAGTAAACTTGTCTCTTGTAAGAGCTCAGTAGTCATCAGTTGACATGGCTGTTTGTTCTGGCTTGCATCTGGTTTCCAGATATGTGGGGTTTCTGTTCCATGATAAAACACAAAAAGGATACTGACATGCTAAATCGGGTGAAAGGGAAACTACAAAAAAATCATAAAATAAATATATGCTGTATTTCTTTTTTTTAAAAAGATGCGTCTTGGACATAGGGAAATACGGTAAGTAAGAATATAAAAAAAAACTAAGAGTACAAAACAAATACTTTTCAGGCTCAAGCTCAGACTTCTCACTTGCTTGATCTCTGATTGTAACATGTTAATGACATGGGCAGTGCTTAATGTCAGGGCCGGATAGTGATGGGAAGTTCGGATCATTAAAGTGAATCGGATCATTTCGACTCGTTCACTGAAACGATCCGATTCATGATCCGAATCTTCGGATCACTCAGTGTGGCTCACAGGAGTTACTGTTTTCCAGTAACTCCGTGCAGGCACACTAACGATTGGCCCCGCCCCTTTAATTACTCAAAGAATCCTCCCCCCTGCCTACTCCAGTGATGTCAATGAAGGCAGAGAGTCCTTCAAAGATTTGGATCTTACAGGGATCCGAATCTTACAGTGATCCGGATCACTGTAAGATCCGGATCATTGTAAGAGCCGGATCTTTGAACGACTCTCTGCCTTCATTGGGATTCAAATCATTCAGATAATATCACCATACTGTTTATAAAATAAATACATTAATAATCACTGTCCCCCAGGATTTACATTCCCCTTTACCTGCAACTGCACCTTAAGCTAACTTTATTAAATTAATAAATTAACCCTCACCATTAAAATTAACCCCAAAACCCCATCAACCACTGATCTGACTGCCCTGCATAACTGCCTAAATTAACCCTTAACACCCCATTAAGCCATACTGCCCCTAAATTAACCCTAAACACCCCATTAAGCATAACTGCCCTAAATTAACCCTTAACACCATTAAGCATAACTGCCCCTAAATTAACCCTTAACACCCCATTAAGCATAACTGCCCCTACATTAACCCTTAACACCCATTAAGCATAACTGCCCCTAAATTAACCCTAACACCCCCGTTTAACTCCCTAAATTAACCTTAAACCCCATTAAGCATACTGCCCCTAAATTAACCCTTAACACCCCATTAAGCATAACTGCCTTAAATTAACCCTAAACACCCCATTAAGCATAACTGCCCCTAAATTAACCCAAAATACTCCATTAACCTAAATTAATTGCATGTACTCCAGATAAATTGCCTAATAAATTGGTATGGTTGATGGGGTGCTTAGGGTTAGTCTACTGAACCGATTCATTCGGATCACTAAAAAGAATCGGCTCAAATGAACGATGCGTTCATGATCCGGACATCACTAGGGCTGGACTGGGAATGAAAAGCAGCCCTGGAAACATTTGGAGACCAGCCCCATATAGTTTATCTCGCAGCCGAGCTCTTATACTCACACGCACCCCTAATACATACCCGAGTCACACTATTTGCCATACAAATAACTATAAAACATTCTTTTTAACACGTTATTTGTATTCAAATGCCAGAAAGCAAAAGTGTTAAAAGGCCCTAATAAATGAAATACATTAGACATAATGGAATGAAAACATTTGCTACTGCAAACATTTTTAGATGAAACAGCTTCATTTTATTCAGTGGAAAAAAAACAATGATCACATTATTCTTCATGATATTCTTCTAAGAAACCTTTGGCTATTAATACCACCACAACTGTTCAATTTATTACTACAGTAAGTAGAGTGCACACCAGAACAGCCTCTGCCACACTGAAGCATAAAACATGCATGTTCTACCCTGCTTTGTCATTAACTCCCCCTTGTGTATTGATGCCCCAGTCAGGTCCCCCTTTAGTATTGATTACTGTCTTCCCCTCACAACACAACCTTGTGTATTGCCCCCTTTGTGCATTTATTCCCCCAGCTAACCCTCCCCCTTGATGCCCCTAACATGTTTGTATTGGTTAATGTGAAGCACACTTGTCTATTGTTGATGTCCCCCACTGCCATGTGTATTACCCCCAGCCACCCCCTACTTTTGTATTACCGTATTTGCCCAATTATAAGACGACCCTGATCATAAGACGACCCCCAAAATCTGATTATTAATTTAGGAAAAAATTAAAAAGCCTGAATATAAGATGACCCTATAGGAATTTTTTTTTACCAGTAAATGTTAATTCATGTAAACTTTGTAAACAATTTTTTTTAATAAAAGCTATGATTGAGAAAAATATTTTGTTTTTATTTCCTTTTATTTTCCAACCTGCCCCCCCAGTCATGCACATCTGCCCCCAGGCTTGCCACTCTGCCCCAGAAATGCCTTATACCCCCTGTATGCCACTATGCCCCATGATATGCCTTTTAACCTTCTAAATGCCACTGTGCCCCATGATGTGGCTTTTAACTCTCTATATGTCACTGTGCCCCATGATATGCCTTTTGACCCCCTATGTGCCACTCTGCCTCCAGAAATGCCTTATACCCCTATATGCCACTCTGGCATTTAGGGGGTTTAAAGGCATCTTATGGGGCAGAGTGGCATATAGGGAGGTATACGGCATTTCAGGAGGCAGAGTGGCGTATAGAGGGTTAAAAGGCATTTCTGGAGGCAGAGTGGCATTAAGGGGGTTAAAAGGCATTTCATAGAGCACTCTGCCTACAGAAATGCCTTATGCCTCCCTATATGCCATATTACATTTTTGTGTTTTTGTGTTTTTTTGTCCTGCTCTCCTCTCCTCCTTTCCCTGTCATGAGGAACACTTCTGAGAGACGGAGCCCGCCCCCTTGAGTGTCACTGAACCGTGCCGCCCAATGGCCGTGCCGCAGCTCTTCGCCCCACCCCACAACACTTTCAACACAGCCACCGTGCGGCTGCAGTGTAAGACAGCCGATGAAGGGCTGCAAGCAAAATTCAAAGCGGCCATTGCGCAGCCGTCAGTCCGCCTTCACCAGCCACTGGTGTGCACGCAAGCGCCAAGGCCATATATATATATATATATATATATATATACATATTGTAAAATCGAAAAGAAACATAATCTATTTTAATAATAAATTACAACAATATGTGTGTACAATTCCCTGATAACAAAGCAAATAACATTTGCAATGTCAAGGATTGCAAGTTGTTGGGCTTTTCTACCTAAGAATGTAATAGATGAAAGCTGTTCACTAGTGGGACACAGAGGTGGAGCCAAATGAGTTGCAAAAATACTTGCACCGGGCCTGCGCATTTCTTATATATTTTGTAATAAAACTTTCTTTTGAAGTAGAAAATGCAGTTATTAGTCAGATCAATTCATGCTACGCAACAGGGCATGAATTAAGCACAACGTTTTCCCCTGCAAATTTTTAAGGAATATCTATGCAACTTAAGCATGATAGAAGTGTGTGTGTATATGTATATGTATATATATATATTGTAAAATCGAAAAGCAACATAATCTATTTTAATAATAAATTACAAAAATATGTGTGTACAATTCCCTGATAACAAAGCAAATAACATTTGCAATGCCAAGGATTGCAAGTTGTTGGGCTTTTCTACCTAAGAATGTAATAGATGAAAGCTGTTCACTAGTTGTTTGACCTACAGCCTCTAATTGCAGAGCTAAACAGTGTTCATCTCATATTATTTGTTGTATAGCAGGACAACATCTTCTATCACATGAAAGTGCCTGCAGTCTTTTTTTTTTGTTCACCCCTACCACGCTTTGCCTGCGGTGTGCAGAGTTGTATCAGCCACCACAATGTGGCTTTCTTTGTTATATAGAAAAGATTACACAGAATCCCTGCAGACACATCTTGTCACTTTAATCTCTGAACTGAAAAAAAAAGAATTCTTTTAAAGCAACTAATTTTCATTTCTCACCGTCTTTCTCATATTTTAGTGTCTGAAGGAGAAATAGAAATCTTTCTGAATCAGAGGTTTTCTGCACCTGTATCCAATAACAGAAAATATGACACAATATGCCAAAATAAAATCCAAATAGGAATTTGAATAAAGCAGAAAAGAAACATTTATATTTCCAAGTGTTAAAGATGATTTGTTATTTACATTTATGGAATTATTGCATTTTTGCAACATAAAAACATGCACTATTTTTATGTAGGTTTTAGCTAACAAATCCTAGATGCAATGTTACCGTGTTTAAAAATAATTCTATTTGCTTACAGTGGCTCAGAGGTGACAAAAACCCTCTGCTGTACAGAGTACAACAAGCAAAACTAAATACACGTGTGCTATTATGGACATGTCTTAGACTGAGACATGCACACAGAACACAAGGCATGTCAAATTTTGATCTATTTCAATATGTTTAAATAGGCTTCTTTTGCATATGCCCATTGTTTTATACTTAAAGCTAGTAGTTTTGGGATAGACGTACATATTGTGATGCAACTTAAAACATAACCATATACACTGCCATAATAGTTCCAGGGGTGGAGAAATTGTGGAATCACTTAAGAAATGATACCTGGGGATAGAGAGTAGATAAAAAGTTTTGGGGTGGGTGCTTCAGATACTTAAGCTTTTTTGACCTCGTTGGATCTCAATCACACATTAGGTAATCTTTCAGTGAGAATCTTCAATAACACCTAACCAACAATTGTATATGTTTACGGTGGGAAAAAATGTAACAAAAATCCTCCATTTACAGAACACAGCAAGCAAACCCAAATATACTGATTTTAATATGGAAATGTCTAAGACTGAAACATGCAAGATATGTTGCTCTGTGATTCCTTACACATAGAATAGAAAAGCAAACTAAGTGTGACAGGGAGCAGGGCATGGTGGTGGATAACATGTATATTTCTCACAAAATACTGCAGTGCAATGTATTCAATAACCCCAGGAAGAATGTTTTGTTACCAACAAAATAATGGTAATACTGTAGTTATGTTTGGGTTCCTGGGGTGGAGCATTTAGAGAGAAGGGAGGGCCAGTGCTCCACTCCACAGTTTACTTGCAGCAGGTGATTAAGCCAGTCCAGGAGTTCTGGTTATCCCTGATAGTTACTCACCTGTTACCAATGAGCAGTAGGGGGCTACAAAAAGAGCCCTGTGAGTAGATTCTTTTTGGAGTGCTCCACCCTAGGGACCCAAATGTAACTACAGTATTACCCGTAACACACCGATTGTTTGTTTTTGTTTCAAGCTTGGCATGACAATTACATTAGTAAATACATTGGCTGTAGCCTTTTCTTACCCCAAAAAAGTATTTTTGTGTTATGTTTTTATTATTGAGGCAAGTGAGGGGTAAACCTAGACCGGAAGTTGAGCCTACAACAGTGAAGTTGTCATGAACCGGGGGAGCAGGTCTAGTAGGAGCCCAGGTGCAAGGGATACGAGGGGCTCTGTCTGTACCCCACAATGCATGATGGCTTGGGGTCGGTACAGACAGGCGTCGGAAATAAACCACAGACAGGAGATGCAGATTAAGAGTTGTATTGGATACGATGGTACAACAATACATATACAAGGCAAGTCACTTGACGATAAGCCCACTTGCGGGGCACACGGCAGATAAGCCCACTTGCGGGGCACACGGCAGATAAGCCCACTTGCGGGGCACACGGCAGATAAGCCCTCTTGCGGGGCACACGGCAGATAAGCCCTCTTGCGGGGCACACGGCAGA
>VKOC01023801.1:0-29368 GCA_009364415.1 Spea multiplicata
TATACAGTAATATAACCCCCAGCGCTGTATAGAGTAATATAACCCCCCAGCGCTGTATACAGTAATAGGTTTCTAGGCATGTTGGTGTGAGTACCTGTGTGTGTCAATGTGTGTTAGTGTCAGGGCCGGACGAATGCTCGTGTGTGTCTGTTAGTGTGAGTGTCTGAATGTCTGGTTGCGTTAGGGTGAGTACTGCTCAGCTCAGGCTCTGCTCATATACCCACATAAAATGAGTACAATTAAAGCTGCTGTTCCACCTACCATTCTAGAAACATGGGACTCGCTTCAATGACCCATCTAAGCTTTCACTGATGTTATCGGTGGTTGGAGATGCGATCATGGATTCTGGAAGTCTATACATTTTAGATACATCTGAAGAAATGTATAAGCGAGAATAAACACACTGGACATGCGCAGTATACCGTATACCGGTGACAATTTAACCCTTTTCAAGGCTTTTACAACATAGAGAAGTTGCCCCACTACCCATAAACCACCTAGACAGTGCCGGTCACTAGAATCTTGTTTAATGTTACAATTTACTGTTTGAAAATATACGATTTTAACGAGCGTCTGCGGCTCATTAATATTCTATATTTAACATATTTCATTATTTCTCTGATCTCGTTGGAGGTCCAGGTCTTTGCTTGGACCTGATTAGACGCGATTTGGCGTGGAACCAATGGCCGGCGGGGATTAAGTGCCTCGTTTATGTGCATCTGGGCTAATTTGTGGATTTGTACCTTAAGAGAGTTAGTATAATTTTAGTATTTTTCGTGAAAAATCTAGCGTTTTGAAGAATCGTTGTCTTAACCTCATTGTTCCCCGTACCATTGAACGTCCAAACCCTTCCTAAAAATAATTCTTTAACCATGGGGAATGTATAATTGTCACATGACATTCAACAGCTAAGAGACAGCAGATAGGCTGTTGCCATAAAAAGAAAAAAAAATAATAATGTTTTTTTGTTTTTTAAACAATAAAAATTACAGATTTTTTTTGGCCGATGGAATGCGAAAGCAATTTTGATTAGTTTAGCTTTTTAGGCTTATGTTTTCATAAGGCAATTATATATATCTAAAAAAAATTATTTAAAAATTATTATAATATAAAAATTATATATATATATTTTTTTTTTAAATATATAAAATGTAATATACTTAATAGAAAATGAAATGTATATTTCCATTGGTGATATTACGTTTATCGCAAGCGACAATAATATTTAACGAAATTCGGCTTAAGGTTTATTCTTCTTGTACTGGACGACTGCATTTATTATATGAAAGCCTAAAGTTTTAAAGTCTGCCCGATGCAGACGGGGCGTTCCTCGCCGGGCTTTACTGAACTTTAATTGATACCTGACTGCTTTTATATCGTTTTTAGTGCCGAGACTGACCCTCATTAGTATCCACATAAAACCAGTTTGTCTAAATAGGATTATGTGGGTTCTTCGCCCCGCCAGCCGCCCGCCCTCTGCCATTCCTGCTTTACGACCCCGTTGGATTTTTTCTGACTAATTTGCAAAGCACATTAATTACTTCCATGTCTGGGTTTTATTGCCAATAATTCCAAACAAATAGCAATTTTTTTTTTGTGTGTTTTAAGTGAACCGCAGCTCTCCGCCGCTGGAAGGATCGTTTCTGCCAGCGAGGAGGAAGACGTTTTTTTTTTTCCTCCCCAACCTGGACGCTCAAACTCGACCGAAGGTGAAAAAGCCAACGTCGACATCGTAAAAACTAGGACACTGTGTTCGAAATTACTCCGAAATGTGGCTTTTTACCATTTCTGGTCTCCATTAGTCATATCTTTTGGCCTAGGTGAGCCTTTGGAATACATATAAGACCTCAATAAAATCCAGGGGGCGGCAGAAGATGAATTTAACAAAAAATTAACCACAAAAAGTTGTAAATGTTACACCGACATCCAGTGTGCGGGTGGCATTTGTTTATGTAGTAGTAGTATGTTGTTTTTTATCTATGACCTTACAGGCGCCATCTTGCCATGGGCTTATTTTATTACCTGGTGGTCCATTCAGAGAAGAGCTGACCCCATTCAGTCCAGGGGGGGGGCAAATATAAGATGCCCAGCAATATAGTGTATTAATGTCCTAAGAATGACAATATTAAATATGCACAATCCGGTCCAGTCCAGAATAGGGGCACAGAAAGGATGCATTTCGGGTGTAAATGCTGCCGAAAGCCCTGGTTAACGTACACAACCTGGTGGCTGAATGTGGAACTGCAAGAAAGACAGTGGCCCCAAAAACTTCAAATCAGAGAAGCCAAGGAGACATCACCTTTGATTTAAGATTCAGTCCCCAATTCGTCCCAACCCCATTTATTCTGACTGCTGGCATGTAGGGTGGAATGTGGAAGGGGCATGCCGCGGAATATGTCCTCAGGGAATCCATGACATAATATAGTCCAGGTATTGTGGGCAAACCAAAGCATGACGTCACAGATGCTAGGCTGGTAAGTATGAGGTTGGAGTGAGAATATAGTAGTTTAGGTTGAATAAAAGACACAAATCCATCAAGTTCAACCTCTTTGTTGATCCAGAGGAAGGTAAAAACCCCACATTGAAGCGATTTCCAATGGTGCTTCAAAAAGTGGAATTTACCTTAAAATGTCACTCGTGTAGTGAATGATCTTCACTTAATATAAATAGAAGTCATCCTTATGGAATCCCCTTTTGCCATTTGGAAGTCAAGACAATGGTTCTTCACTTCCGGAGCAGCGAAAGAACATTGTTCCGTCTCGTTGGAGACCTCTGCATCCCGGCGCTTCCTATAAAAGAAGGAAACTATGGCGGACTAGGCCAACTTGACACAACCTTCCATAGGCTTAATGGGCCGGCTGGGGAATCATCTCCCTTTTAACCGGCCCATTGAGTAGTGGCTTTACTTGCAAGCCTGGTTGCCCAATAGACCTTTTTCCCTAGTTGGCCTTGGCCAGAATACGGCAACTACATCTATTTATATAATCTGGTCTCCTGGATCGTATTTAGACCTTCTAGAAACGCGTCGCCTCTTCGTCAGCCTGGGCCGGAGTATGGCCGTAACCTCGGGCGGATCTGTATATTATTCCCAGAGTTCTTTTGAAGTGATAAAGGAGAGAATGCGGTGAGAACCTGGCGTCCCCGGCCGTTTGGCTTAAATTCAGAAAAGACTCCCTGGCAACAGATGGCTCGCTTTGCCAGAAGTCGCCTGATAATAGAAATAATATTTACACTCGGTGTTCCTTTTAAGAACAGATCATTTTAGGCCACGTTATATACTTTTATTACCTGGATTACTTCTATTGATACTTTTACCAGGATATTTATTGAAAAGAAAAGAAAAATACATTACTTTTGTTATTCCGTGTTTTTTTTTTTTTTGTTCACAGTAACTCGGAGCAGATGGGGCTTTTCCCGACGAATGCTTATTTCGCCTAATTTCATCTAGAATTAAACCGTAACAAAAATTGCGTTTTCAGCGATAAAATTTAAGGAACAGAGAATTCCGTGAGAAGTCCGTGAGTCCCTGGTTTGCAAAACATTGTATTATTTTAGTTAGAACTATAAAAACATCATATTTAAAATATGATGTCATTATCTGTCATCACCGGATATATAAAAATAAATCATGTTTTTATTTCGCAAACTTTTTAAAATGTTATGGGGCCTTTAAAAAATGTCTATGTAAATACATTTATTAATAATAATAATATTTTTTATATAATAATAAAAAATATACTACTATAAATAACCTTTTATAATTGTATAATCATCTGTGTTTGCTGGCTCTATTTTTTATATTCTTTTCAGCTAATTTTATTTAAACAAGGTTACTATTAACAGGTTATTGTATAAAGCAGCAAAATATTAAAATGTAAACTTTAATTTTATATATACATACAGTTGTGTGAAAAAGAAAGTACACCCTCTTTGAATTTTATGGTTTTACATATCAGGGCATAGTAACAATCATCTGTTCCTTAGCAGATCCAAAAATTGGGTAAATACAACCTCAGATAAACAAAAACACATAACATAATACACCATGTCACGATTTGTTCAACAAAAATAAAGCCAAAATGAAGAAACCATGTGTGAAAAAACTAAGTACACCTTAGGATTCAATAGCTTGTAGAAAAACCTTTAGCAGCAATAATTTGAAGTAATCGTTTTCTGTATGACTGTATCCGTCTCCCACTCTTCTTTACAACATTGCTCTCTCTTAAGGTCCCACCGCAGCATTCAATTTGGTTCAGGTTTGGACTTTGACTGGGCCATTGCTACACCTCGATCCTTTTCTTTTTCAGCCATCCTGTTGTAGATTTGCTGGTGTGCTTGGGATCGTTGTCCTGTCGCATGACCCAGTTTCAGCCAAGCTTTAGCTGTCAGACAGAAGGCCTCACATCTGACTCTATAATACTTTGGTATACGGAGGAGTTCATGGACCACTCAACGACTGCAAGGTTCCCAGGTCCTGTGGCTGCAGAACAAACCCAAATCATTACCCCTCCACCACCGTGCTTGAAAGTCGGTTTGAGGTGTTTGTCTTGATATGCTGCGTTTGGGTTTTCACCAAACGTGGCCCTGTGGTCCAGAAGTCTTGTGTTTCGTTCAGATGCAACTCTGCAAACCTAAGCCGTGCCGCCATCTTCTTTTTAAAGAGAAGAGGCTTTCTCCTGGCAACCCTTCCAAACAAACCATACCTGTTCAGTCTTTTTCTAATTGTACTGTCGTGAACTTTAACATGTAACATGTAACATGATAACTGAGGCCTGTAGAGTCTGAGATGAAACTCTTGGGGTTTTTTGCAATTTCTCTGAGGATTGGGGTGAATTTGTTGTGACGTCCACTCCTGGGAAGAGCGTTTTTTTTACTTTTGAATAACCTTTTTTGCTGTAAAATGATGGACGTTACATTGTTTGGCCTCATAAACCCTTTCCAGATTCATGGGCGGCAACAATTGCTTCTGTAAGACGTCTTTCCTCTGTGGCATCGTGTTAACACAAACCGAAATGCTCCAGACCAGAAAACTGCTAAAACATCGGCTTTTATAGAGGTGATCATTTAATCAACAGCAGCACCTGTCTGCCATTAGCATGTTAATTCCTATGGATGCAATAAGGGTGAACTTCATGATCTCTCTATTTTGGCTTTATTTATGTTGAATAAATCGTGACGTGGTGTAATATGTCATGGGCTGTTCATTGGAGGTTGTATTTACCTAATTTTTAGACCTGCTAAGGAAGAGATGATTGTTATTATGTCCTGATATGTAAAACCATAGAATTCAAAGATGATGTACTTTCTTCACACAATTGTGCGTGTATATAACTTATAATATATATATATATATATATATATATATATATATGGATCCCTTGAAAGTAATTGCCCGCTGCACAAGACAGCCGTTGACAAGACTCAGGTAAGAAATTCAGTAGCCAGATCACCGCTCATGGACGGCTTCATCCTTCATGGGACTCGTCAGCATGAGGCTGTGATACCGGCTTAATACTTGAAGCTTGGTAGCTAATAAATACCATTACATAGGTTATGGTGGGTAATTGTTAAGTTAAGGTGATTATTGACCTTTTTTGCATGCGCCTACCCAGAATCCCTTGTGGTTGTGGCAGCACCATGAGATTTCTGAGCCGTCTGGTGTCTGTAATGAGTTTTTAATAATACTTCTTACTATATATATATAGTATATATAATACACACAACAAAAAGTATTAAATATCTCAATATATTATTATAATACACAAAATGTAAAACATATCTAAATATCAAAAGTATAAAATTACTAAAATATATATATATATATCTATATATATAAAATATCCCTTACAAAAGATTACTGCAGTTTTTCTGAAGTAATACTGCAGTTTTTTGGACATGAAAAAACTGCAATACTGCACATTTACTGCACTTTTTTTATATTGCAAACCTACAGCTTCAATGCACTGCAGCTTTATTGCATTTGTACTTCCGTACAAAAACAACTGCAGTCAAACTGCAGTACAGTGAAGTACAAATGCAGTAAAACTGCAGTAAATGTGCAGTAAAACTGCAGTAAAAGTGCAGCATTGCAGTTTTTTCATGTCCAAAAAACTGCAGAATTTTTTTTGTAAGAGATATACAATCAATATATATATATATATATATAAATATAAGGTTATAGTCTACATCTATAAAATATTTTTAAAAAGTATAATATCTAAATCTAGAATATTATATATATATTTACACACACACACACACACATATATAATATATAATATATATATATACTGTATATGTATATATACATATACAGTATATATATCCTTGATTTTAATGGAAAGCATTGCACTTTTCTGAAATTTTTCTTGTATTTGAATTTTTTCCATAAATTTGCCCGAAGCAGACGCTCCGTAAAATAACTATTGTTTCTCGGTGAAAACGCGCACGTAGAGTAAATGCTGCCAATAAAAATGAAAGTCGAAGTTAAATATTCAAGGGAAATGGAAACCGTTGGTTTGTGCTGCAGATAGGATCAGCGTACGTAGAGCAGAGGCGCGCAGGAGAACTCAAACCGGATTACGCTGAGAGAAGACGTGTGTGAAGTTTGACATATCGCAAATCAAGCAATTACGCCGGGATCCACTTCCAACTGACTTTTATCCAAAATACATAAAACTGCTAACAGTTCTACCTGCCGCTCAGCCACGATTCTATTATATTGTATATATAGTCCGGGAATCCTCCAAATAAACTGGAAATTGGTGTATTTATTACCAGAAATGCATATTTATATATTAACATAATGTAGATATATTCAAATTGTAACCTTTGTAAATTTCTGCATAAATACATTTTTTATTTTTATTTTTTATTTATTTTTTTGGCTTTTCAATGAAATATTTTGGAGATAAATGACTTAAAAATAAGGGAGTATTTTAGTTAAAAGAAAATTAATTTGGTGGCGAAACTAATTTAATTGGTTTCCTCTTTTGAAGCCGTCTCTCTCTCTACATCACCAACGTCCCAGCGACCCCATGAAAGAAATGTAACCGGGAAGAATAATCCTGCAGATCCGGGCAGTTAAGATTGTACAGCGCTACGGAATATGACGGTGCTATATAAGTCAATAAATAATAATAATAATGGCCGCTCCCATTTGCACGTAAGGTGGTTCCGAATAGACGTACAGTTCCATGGATTTATTTGGTGAATAGAGCTACAGAATGTGGGATTTGGCAAAAAGGGACATGTCTGCTTAACTAGTATTCCCAAAACAATGAGTGATTTTTTGCCACCTACAGAACTTAGCTGCAGGCTGAGAGTCATGGGAGTTGTATTTCCAAGTTCCAAGCCAACAAGTTGGCTACCCCTTGATGGTAAACTAAAGAAATATATAAATATAATATTGCCTCACTAACCCATACATGAAAAATATTATATTATTATTATTATTGTTATTATAATATTATATTTTTAATATTATTAGTAGTAATTCCTGTGTAAAATACATTTATTAGCTGGCAGATTCTGGTGCCAAACCTCTAGTAATTAGCTGTTTATGCTGAACCGGGAATCCGTAAATTTGATTTTCCAGACAGATACTGTTTTTAAGTGATTTTAACGCAAAGATAAACATTTTCGCCCACACGGTAGGGCTCACCGCTCGTATAACTCATTCCTTCCATCTCACCGAACACTTATTTTTCTGGTCATATAAAAATAGCTATAGTGCTCCGACATGAACTTTCTTCCACTTGAACTCCTGCCAAAGACCATACCCTGGTCTTAAATACAAGCGTGAATCCATTCAGTCCTGCCCGCTAATTTGCGGTAACTTTATGCTATAATTGCCTTATTGTCCAACTGGGGGGGGTGAAACACTCTGATTATTTTCATATACGTCCTAAAAATGCTTTTGTTAAAGTCGTTTTTTCATTCTTTCATCTTCTTCTTCTATTTAAAATGTAGCACAATTGTCGGGGCAATGGACCGGGTACCCGACTGGCCATTAAAGGGTTAATCCACCTCTGGGTTTTTTACTTCTCCCGCTGGCACCCAACAGCTAAATGCACTTTATTATCCGAAAAAGTCAAAGCAGTTTATCACCCCACCAAAACAAAAATATACATATTTTTTTGCTTATTCAAAGCAATGCATCACTTATCCTGTCGGCACTCAAGTAGTTAATGCACTAGTCACTCAACGTTAGCGATTACTTATCCGCTGGAAGTGATTAATACATTATTCACTCGTAGAAAAGGGGTTACTCAGTTTGATGGAACACAATGAGTTAATGCAGGGGCCCATTACTCGCCTTGCTAGCACACAGTGGGTTAATGCAATGCTAACTCATTATTCATCCCCCTGGGGCACAGTGGGTTAAGCGGTTAATGACTCAATGGGGTCATCTTTTTGCTTCCCGTTGAGCAACTCAAGGGATGAATGTGTCTGCGTCTTATTCTGTGCGATTCCCGTCTTAGTCTTTCCTTGGTGGTTCCATGTATGAGGCACTAGAAAGGGTTAAAAGGAGCCGATTTAATGAAACAATGTGGTTTTTGTAAAATGTGAAGCCTATTTCGCCAAGCGATAACCACGTGTTCTGGAGAAAGAGTATTTTCTTGGATCGGCTCTTTGTTCCTCCATCCAGGAAAGTAAGCAAAGCCTTGGAGGTCACCGCGGCTTGATTGTCACCTTGGACCGGTTGCACTTTATAACATGGCTTCCGCGTCAAGAATGTGACAGAGTGATGTGCTAATAGCGGGGAAGGAGAGTCAGGAGGAGGCGCGTCTTCATCACTTCTCACTCGGCAGCACGTGGAGTGGTTTCCGGAGCTCGGCAGGAGGCCTGGAGATCGGTGGCCAGAGATCGTGGATCCTTCTTCTCAGAACCTCGCTTGATGATTGGCATCGTTAGGATTCCGCCCTCTGATTACTTGGAAGAGCCGTTGTTTTGCTTTTGCTTACAACGGCGATTAATCTTTGGATTCGTGAACCGTAACGCATGCAGCACGAGGGCTGACCTCACCAGAACCCGCAATGTTATTCCCACCGTGTAGAGTCCTCCGAGCGCCAGAAGACCTTCCAACATGTAGTTGGAATTTCAGTTCTAGAACCACACGTGCGCCCCAAACGCAGCCCAGCTTTACAACTATTATCCCAGATAACTGTCCCAGAACATAACCGGAGAATGGGAGCTGGGGAGGTGATGGCCATCTCTTTGGCCCATTTTTGTCGCCTCTGTAAGACCTCAAACCTGCTCCTTTGTGAGAGCCGTATGACTATCCCATGCAGCCTTAAATAAACTCTTCGGATAAACCTCAACCACTTCAGCTGAAAGGCTGTCCAACTTATCTACCACCCCCTCAGTCTAAAAGTACTTTCTTAGATCACATCCAACCCTCTGATCAGCTGATGGGCTTCTGTTTGTCTAAAAACGATTCCCGCAAATTAGATTATTGCAGGCGGCGCAGCCCAGCACAATCATTTTACATTCAGGGGCTTGGAATGAGAAATGTTTCAACAATCCCTAAAAAAAAAACATTAAATAAACAAAAAGAGGGAATTTTGTACCGAACGATGAAAGACCACGTCTCACGTATCATTTACAATCATAAAAAATAAAATGCATTAATAAAGCTTAAATTTAATAGAAAAAGCCAACATTTTGGTTAACAATCTATTCCTGCTTTCAATGTTATACATTATTATTATTTTATTATTTATTGTTTTCTGTAGCGCCATCAGATTCCACGACGCTCTATACACATACCATCCGTCACAATTCTTCTATGACCTAGAAGACCCCACTGGGGCCACCGATCAGAGTTTGGATCCCACTGATCTAGAACATTCTGACTTTTCCGAGAACACACATTCATCTAAAATATTAATACTTATAATAGGAATATTTTGTTATTAGATGATACAATGGCAAAAACCAGAGGGGTATTTTGGGACTCTGCCCCTGGTGCAGGTCTGGAGGAACATAGTGCTCTGGAGGCTTCATCCCAATAGATGGCAACGTTAGAATGTTTGGGAATCAAATTGCTCGGCGACCAGTAGGTGGTGCTATTGCCTTGATGCTGAGGAGGTCACAAACCCCCACACACACAGACACACAGACACACACACACACACACACTAATCTAAGGCATGTGGCACATGCTGTCCTTTTTCACCGACACTTTTTCACGTATCCAGCGCTGCTGAACTCGAGTCCAGATGTTTGTTAAAAATCAGTTAAGGGCCCAGGTGTATCTGTGAAAAGGCCAGGATGTGGAGGCTTGTCTAAGACTTCGACCTTTGTTACTATGTGTCAGTCACTTCCTACCCCATCAGAATTGTGTTTTTCTTTTTTTTTTTTGTTGTTTCCCCCGAGATTTTTGGTGCCACCTGTTTTCAAAAAGCTGAATTCCATGATTAACCCCTTGGGTTCAAACAGGTGCCATACCCACTGAGGCAGGTACATTGCCTTCGGTGATAAGTCTAACGATTGCGCATCTTTTCCGATAAGCCTCTGCCTAGCGCCTATTCACTAAAGCGCCTTTCACTTTTAGGTACGGAAATAGTCAGCTGTAGATCCTACGAATCATCCGCAGCTACAAACACTGCAAGTGTCTGGCTGAGATTTATGGGTGTCAGTGTGCTCTGCTATGTGTTAACCTAAGGCTTGGGAAAGGGCAGGGAGATACAGGGAGCCCCTGTGGCCCTATTTAGCTTGGCCAGTCCCTATTTTGCCCCAAAAGCCCATTTTACTCCCCTAGTGGCTGTTTATTGAATTGCAAGTAAAACAAATATATAAAACTTCAAGCAGTGGCCCCAAGTCATCAAATAAAAGCAGCTCAGCTCAATCACAGCTGAGTTTAGCCTTATGGCATCTGTAAGATTTAGTCGCCCCTAGTTTAGAATTTAGTGAATAGCCCCTGTAGCCACGCGGCCCATAGAATGAGGGTCTTTGGATTCGAATTCAGCAGCAGCCTGGATATTATCATCCCGTGAAATGATTGTCTGTCTCCACGTCTTTCCGCGTCGCGGATACAGTGGGAGAAATATATATTCGGAGCCCCGCAGACGGTTGAGGAGAGCCTTTAATGTGCAGGTAACGCGGAGGTCAAACTGCCCCCGGGGAAAATTACTCTAATTACAAAAAAATGTTCCACACACACTGTGCGCTCTGTTGGAATTTCGCTACTGACATAGCTGGACTGTTCTGGACTCTCTGCTTCTGGAACACACCAAAAAAAAAAAAAAGAGCTTTTTTTTTACAATAATTTAAGAAATGTTATATTGCACAAAACCGACAAACTATTAAGGTCCTCCATCTTCACGAAGGGTTTAGGAGAATGGAGAGAACGTTCCACCTGGGAAGAGAAACGTTCCATACCGGATACCAAAAAGCCATGTTCACAGACGGCAACTCCCAGAACACTCAGCCGCTTTGGAACCTACCAGCCATTCCCAAGTTCAGCCTTACCCTTGACTACAGACCGCTCCTAAGCTAGTTAGCTAGCCAACCGGCCCTTCTATGGGCCAACACCTGCCTCGCCAGCCTACGGGTTTCTGAGAGCTGCAACTCCTAACATGCCCAGCCTTGGCCAGTTGATCATCTTGGGGGGGTTCGCAGTGATTGGTATCTCAGAGATTTCCTATCTATAACCTAACGACCCGCTGCTTGGGAATCTGTCCGGTAAAATAAAAAAAAACGTTACTAGTCCTTGGGCTGAAATATTCTCTGGCTGAATGTCATGAGAGTAGCCGCAGACGAGAGAGACGGAGGTTGCCTTTCCTGCTCCATCCATTCCTTACGATAATAAGAAAAATCCAACTAACCGTAGTCCGCAGCAGAAGGCGTATTAATATCCCTGATTCATGGCACGTTTTCACCGATGATAATGTAAGCCGCAAGTCATTTTTCCTCCCCATCTGTTTGCCATTACCCGCAGGTACCACACATTCATAATGTTGCTATTACCTGCGCTTTATCCTCTGTGACCTTCCCCTGACATCTGGTTACCCTTTACCTTTTTTTGCAAATCTCCTTGTCTCGATCATTAGCAGCAATATACAAGGGTCTTTCTTACCCCCCCCCAACCACCACCGACGCATGCGATGCGGCTGCAGGCCTTTTATTGCCCTTAACGCATTTCATTTTTTATGTGGCCCTCCTTTTGCAGGCCACTTGTAAACTCATTATAAAAGCCCCCCCTTGAACTGCTTCTCATAAAAAAAGAGCATTTTTTCCCACGTACCGCTCTAGCTTCTCGTTCCGCGCGCTTTATGGGAAAGGCTGAGGGTGGGCTTGTTATTCCTTAGCCATATTTAAAATGAAAAGACGTAAAAAAAAAAAAAATAAAAATAAAAATAAAATAAAAAAAGTTCAAAAGGAATGCCCCGGCTGAGTATCACCCCCAGAGTTATCCCTGCTTGGGCGGGGGAGGGGGGCAGGAATATCGCAAATGCCACCGTGAAGTGGAGTCATTGTAGACTTTGGGGACTTTTGACTGAATATTCTGAGTTAAAAGCAAGTAGAACTCCCGCCACAAATCAACCTACGTCCTATTTTAACATGTTTTTTAGAGCGCAGTTTTATTTAGTTTTTTTCCCTATTTCTAGATATTTTCTGGATTTTCCTTGTTAAATATGTCACATATTTCATTTTTTTTTTTGAAAAGAGTAAATGTTTGCCTTCAAACTGTTTGGCATAACTTAATGTATTTATTAAAACCGCCTATAGCTTTATGCTAATGAAGTCCGTTCCTCCATAGACTTTCATCAGTCAGAGAGTCAGGCTGAGTGATTAAGACTGAGGCATTCTATTATATTCCCACAGGCAGTATGATAAGGAGTCGGGGGGTTTAGTAGATCGGGGATCAGATAACAGAGCGAGAATCATACAAACGGCTGATATGCAGCTGCCAGAAAACATTATATTATGGGGCAAAAACTGGGGTAGAAAAGGAAACAAAGCAATATTTTAGAAAATGTATTTTTAATTTGGATTCTGTGTTTTTATGTCCAAATTTCGCTCACCTGTACTTCTGCAGAAACTACTGGTATAGTAGATATATTCGTCTCTTTGGTATTATTATTACAGCAGAATATTCTGCCACTTTATAAAGTAAGATAATCACTAAAATATTAAACAGAGTTTTTCATAACCGATAATTGAAGTGATTAAAATATTTTGGGCCACAATGGTTTTTGTTGCCAGCGACAAAATGAAATTTTATGCGGCTTTTGCCTGTTTTTATATGGCCGAAACCCAGCCGTGAAAGTGTGGCGTGTCACAGCGTGGATATTGTATGGACTCCAACATGCCAGGTCCGTGTAACTATGTAATTATTCATTTAAAACAAGAATTCTTGCTTGTATGCAATACATTGGCCTGAAAATGGCATATTCTGACTCGGTTTAGCTTGCTTTTATATAGCAGACACTAAATCATAATCATTTATTGAAATGTAAATATAATGTATTTCGCAATACGAATCACATAGAATTATATATATATATATATATATATATATATATATATATATAATATATTATATTAAGCAATTTATCATTATTAAAGGAAACAATGAGAATCAAGAGTAAGAGTGAGAATTCTAGTCCAGGGCTGTTCCTTACATTAAAGATCCTCGGCTTTCCCGAACGCCGCAAAGCGTTTCTACAGATTGCGCAACATCGTGCCTGGCAGGCTGGCTCGCCAATAATATTTGCTCTAGCTGCCGGCGCCGTCAGATGTAAGTCTCAAAGAAAACCCTGCTAGAATCCTACTGGGATAGGGTGCAGTGAAGCAGCGACCGCCTAAAACAAACCAATCAGATTGCTCCTTAAAAGGTTTATTTTCCCAACTTCTAAACGAAACAGTCCCGCCATTTTGTTTTTGGCAAAACAAACTCAATGGTTCAGACGTTCCAAATAGAACCATATACTAACGGAACATTTTTGTCTATTTTCATGTAGGTCCAAGCTTTGCTTAAATGGCGGATTCACTTTATATTAGGGTGTTTTACCCTAAACACATTTTCCTTCATGTACATTTTTTATTGCCTTGAGTACACTCAAAATTCCATTTTCCTCGCCGCGGTTCTGTAGCCAAAAAGCAAGTTATATTACCCATGACTCTCGTCTCTGTTCCGAATTGTCATATTAATGTAATGAAAATCATCTTCAAAAGGCACGATAATCTCAGAATTACTCTTTTCCTTTAGAGGATCAATGTGCCTATTATTATTTTTATGATTGGAATATAAATAGCATAAAATAATATGGAGGACATCTGTTTCCATTCCATCCATCTGCATTTTTTGTGCCTCTTATTTTCCACCGCAGCACAAATCGCTTTTGACAATTTGGGTCTGCAAATTTGCGGACAACTGTTTTCTCCGGTCATTACCGCTGAAGACAATGAACTGCTAAGCCAGAATTTCGGGGGGGTGGGGGGTATCTTTCCAAATTGGCACAGGAAAGCTAGTAGGGATAAATTTAATGGAAGAGGTATAAAAAAAACATAAATTCTATGCAGATAAACAGCCTTTGGAGGATCCTGGCGGTTAGGTTAGATTTAATAATGATCTGTAAATGGTTGTAAGAGACGCTGAATTTTCGGATGTCTTTTTTGGCCGAGACCCCAACGTGGGGCTTAAGAGCTGAGAAGCAGAACGATCATCTATCATTCTTAATAAGGGGTTTATTTTATCTTTGACGTTTAGATCTCCATCAAAAAGGGAAAAAAATCACCTTTTGCGTCTACAGTTACTGTTCCAAACGGCAGAATAATGAAGAACGAGCAGACATCACCATAGACAAGACATAAATTCCTCAACTATTCCTTTTATTTCTGATTAAAAATATCTATAAGCATCCCAGTTCCTTTCTGATGCCTTTCAGTCCGATTGATGAGCCTATATATAGAACATGTGTTTTTACTGTCCAAATGCATAACCTTACATTTATCAATGTTTGCTCATTTCCATGTTTTTCTAAGTTCTTCAATTTAATCAATTTAAATATGTTGATCAAATTTTAAAAACGACATAATATTGCGCTATCTACACATTTGAAATTTACCTGGTTCATATACTGTATGTATATGTATATATATATATATATATATATATATAATATATATACACCTATACACCCTGTGTACCCTGGGCAAATATAAGCAACCCTTCCCCCACACACAAAATATAGAATATGTTAAGTCTAATTTACCCAAAAACCAAGTTGAAAAAATACATTATGATTTGTGAATGTACTTATAATGTTTTTTCCTATATGTCTTTTTATTTGTTTTATTTTTATAACACAGAATCACTTCTATTATCATGAAAGTAGCTTAATTTTTTTTCAGATGAAGTGCTGCAGAGGTCACAGACTATGATGGGATTTTTGACCTTTCCCCATCTCTAAACATAGAAAGGAAATTGTCGTCAAACACGCTCGCACCATTTTACTGCGTAAACCTCAAATAAAAGCGCAATAAAATCATTTTTTTTTTTGGGAGGTAGCTGCGAAATAATAAATCTTTCCCGGCTTTTTTTCGTATCTGTTCTTTTTCCAGTTATACGCGAAACCAGACTGATAATCCAGGGTGTCTCTCCGAAGGGTTTCAAGATTTCCATTGCTTGGTTTTCATGAATAAAAGTGAGACGCGCAGAACACACTGGCTGGTAACAACGTTTGGCAACATTTGTTAGACGTCACAAGTCTGATTTTTCATTATGATTATTTTGGAAATCGCCTTTTTAAAGGATAGATTATCTTAAATAAATATAATTAATTCACTACAATATAGCTGATTTTAACCTTATTATTTCTTTTTGATATTTGTTTGATATTATAAATTGTTTGATTTATATTTAACCTGAATTATTATTATTATTATATATATTATTATTATTTAGTAAAGTTTTTTTGTTTTAAAAGTATAAACGAATGTAAAAAAGTATATATATATGTATATATATATATATATATATGTATATATATATATATATAATGTAAATCATGTAGTCTATTAGGATGAACCCAGTACGTATGTGAAAAAATATGAATTGAAAAATGTATATACTTCCCACAATCCTGCAGCAGCCCAATAACGCTCCTCGCAGTGTTCAGCAACAGATACAACAGACATAGGGGCGAATGTACATGTGGGAAAAAAATATATATAATAGTGTAATAACGTTAAAAAAGGTAATGAAATGTGTGATATGGATACACTCACAAACATAGAAGGCTCTTCAGAGGTTTTCCTATTTTATTCATTTTAGATTAATGGTAGTCTATTAGGATGGCCAGATTTTTCACAGATCACCGACTCCCACATGTAAAGTGCTGCCCCCTGCAGTATGTGTGAGGTATAAACTCACAGTTACTCGGTTATACCTCCCGCATACTGCAGGGGGCAGCACTTTACACATGAAGCTGATGATAGGCTGATGTTGTTACCCTAGCGCCTATGGACATTGATTAAACATGGGGAAAAAACTGAAATTTAATTTCATAGAATTGTAACATTTGTATTAATAATGTAAACTCAGGTCTGGCTCAAAACTTATGTTTAGAAGGGGTGGTACTGAAAAACGTTTATTATTGAATACATTGGAGAAAATCGTATCCAATCATATAAAAGTGGTTAGTTCATGTTAGTGTGTGAGGCCCACGGAAAAGTTTGTGGACAGGGTGGCATGTAAGATGGCACCCAATGGGGGAGGGGGGCTACAGACATAAAAAAATAATTTGTTGACCATTTTAATGACCTACATTTACGTTAGCTAAGGACAACCATACATTTTGCTTCTTTTTGTGTTAATTCAGGTCTATTCATTCACTAAAAGCCATGAAATCACGAGAACCAAGGGTGACTTACTTCCGATTTTGATGTTTATTCTCTGATTCGCCAAATTCCAAATAATTAAATAATTATAATACATTTAATGTAATATTTGGTTCTCGCGTGGTCGAAAAATGGCCTTTCGGCACGTTTTAACCCACCATTCATTCATCAACACGCAACCCTGCCAAGTAGCTGGAGGATAACTTTATCCTACTTATCTGAAATGGTTAAAAACAGATGAAATGATCAACCTCCCCTCTTCCGATAAATTATTCTCCAATAAGCTGGCTTGCTTTTCGGGGGATAAAATATTGGATTTTGGAAACGAGGTCGGTCACCCAAACGCTTGATCTTGGGTTAAACTCTATATGAGATGTTTGGCCCGAAGCAAGCGTCTTCTGTAAATAATGTAGAGAACATGGCTGGAAAACCCCAAATGAATTATAATATCATTATTCTAATAAAACCCGCCGACTTCCAACCATGGTGTCATGTGTTTTCTTTAGGGGTGCGGAGACGGCTGGAAACGCAGGTTTTCGGGACATTAAAGTTGCTGTTATTGGAAGGGACAGAATGTTTGACTCCCTGACCCATGAGAGATTAGAATGTTTATGATACCCTATATATATATATATATTTGTTGGTAACATTTGGAAGGTTTAAAGTTAATAATTTAAGTAGCTTTGGGACGGATCAATTTAATGACTTTCCATTTAGCTTTTTTTGGGGAAAGCAGGAAATAACAGGATTACGTCTTACGTTTATTATTATTTTTTTTTTATTATTTTCCCTGTCCCAACTCTTATTGTAAAGATTGACGATAGGTTAAATAGCCAAGAACACAGCTTTGGGAGTTGGTAGCCAATCTGTCTGTGTCCTGGAGCAGAAGTACCTGGTATAACTAACTACTCAAAAGAAACTTTTTGTTCTTTTTTCAATTTCGTTTTATTTATTTACCTTAAGCAGATTTGCTACATTCTAAAAACCTATACTTTGCACTTTTAGACACTTAATAAAACCATGTTATGGGGTTTGCAGATTTGAATAAGCATATATATTGTATAGACCCATACTGAATTTATACCAAAACAGCAGCCATCTTTGATTTTCTGTTCTTGGGTTTATTGAGTTTATTACTCGTCTTTGAGTTATCTCTGTCCTAGATTTAAGTTGCCGATTGTTGTTGATGTTCGGTCATAATCTCTGTTTACGATGTATTAGGATGAGTTGCCCAATGAAAATCCATGTTTTTAGCTGGTCACATGGCCATACCTTGGAACTGGCCAGGTTTTGACCTGGTCACCACGGTCCAAGCCCTGTTTCTTTGGGTAAATGTCTCCTTTCTATTGGGATAGGGTAGCCGCGTTTAAGGGGAGAGCTCCGGGCAGCCTACCTTAGGAAGTACCCAGGTACGGTCATGGGCATGTATTGTCTGCCCAAATTAAAGATGGCCCTGCTGTAGGAAGGAGAAGGCACAGAACTAGAAGACATCTTGTTCTTAGGATCTGCGGTTGGTTATTTTTGTTGCCTATTCACTATGACAATTTTGCCACCTTCTGCCACATATCTCCGCATCCCTGCAGGGCAGTTTAAAACAGTTACCCTGATTTGAAAACAGAAAGTATAAGTTATAGGTAGTTATCCGAAACTCAAAGAGTTGCGAAGGAGGCAATCGCCCTTTAAAAAAAGTCTTCATGTTGACATTTAATATTCCTTCATATAGTAAACAGATCACCTCATAGACACCTCTCCTCTAAACCAAATCCACCCTATTTGGCTGGTCTTTCTTTATAATTTCTTCCCTCCAGTCCCTTTATTAATAATGTTTGTATTTACTTTTGTTATTTATATGAACTGGTGCCCAGAACCTTATTCCGTATTCCAGATGAAATAGAACACGGAATTTATATAGTGGCAAAATGACACAATCTATCCTTACATCAATACCGCTTGCTATACATGATAATATTTAATTTGCTTTTGCAGCTGCTACTTGACGTTACACGATTTTGTTGAATCTGAGGTCCATCAATGCCTGTAAATCATTCTAAATCAATGATCCCTCTTAAAAGATTTCATTACATTTATAAGTTACACCCACGTTCATAGGTCCTAAATCCACAATTTGTTTTTCGTCGATGCTGAGGCTCATGCTGTATGTCATGGGGCAGCCGTTCAATTTAAACAAATGACTCCGCAAGCTTTTTTGCTGAGCTTGAAATTCTTCTTGGTTTGGTGTTATTAGCAGGAGAGGACAACTTACTGTCCACGTTCAGTGTGAAATCAGTAATAAAAAAACAGCAGATGACCCAGTATAACGTTACTGGTTTCCCAAGAGCTAGGACAGAGATAGAGGTCAAAGCAGGAGGAAATCAGGACTATCAGGACAAAGCAAGGTCAGAGACAGCAAAACAAGGGCATCAATGTCAGGACTAGGTTTCTTGCACGGGCAAATGCCGGGTCCAACGAGCAACTTTAAATAGCGGAAGGAATCCCAAAGAGAAGATCGATTCCAGCATGGGTTCCATGATGGAGGCAAAAATAAATCAGCTTCAGCAGCCATCTTGAAAGATGGTGACACCTGCCACTTGGTGGTGCGAACAGCATGGGTCCTTCCACCCAGAACCCTACCTTAAGCTCAACCTTAAAAGGTCCGGCGTTTTTTAACTAGTGTCCGATTGAACTACCAATCCTTTTTTCTGGGTATCAGTTTGTTCAGTAGACAAAACCAAACTTATGGTGCAATAATACATTAAATAAGCTAATAAAATGGTATCGCAGATAGGTGGCCGTCAGAACATTATGACCTCCTTCAGTATGATGCATCGAGGGAGCCATATGGCCTTCTAAATAGAAACTTTCTAACTACAGCCATTCTCACAGTTTCCTTGGACTAATTTACTTAAGACATAATCCAAAAATAAATGTTTTGGGAATCCCAGTACGTAAAGTTGAAGGTTAATAGCATCTTTTCCTGTCGACGTAATGTTGTCCATTGTTGAGTGGAACGCCGTACCGCTGGGTCGTCTTCCCTTGAGGACATATATCTCACCAGGTTATGCTTTTTAGGCAACTTAAGAGAAAATAATGGAGTCCTTCATTCCACCATTCATCCGTGACCCCGGGGTGTGACAAAAGAAAACGACAACAGCTCATTTTCATTAGTGGCCCTGAGCGCGGTGGAAGCCGCTGATTAACCGAGAGACTATTTGGAACTTTCGACAATTGATTCTGTTATAAACTCGAGTCGTTCTCAATAACCTCATCTGATTTCTTTCTTTCCAGAATACTTAAAATGTTTACCGTGGATACAACTTAAACCTAGCAACACCTTAAACAATGAAGCGCATAGAGACTTTCATTTAGGAGAAAAAAAAAATTCCATCCCCCAAAGGCAAAAGAGAGAAGAAGAAAAAATAAAACGACACGGTTGTAACATCATGTAAATGACTTGTAAAGTAGTTGTGTGGTCCCAACTGGTTAATAAAACAAAGAACACTAATGTTTCCATGTTATTGTACATACGCAAACTGACTCAGACACGGTCATAAGGTTATTATAAAAGGGTTTGCTTATTATATGATTATAAAGCAGACGATCCAGTGAGTATTAGGGGGCTGTCGCTATCACTTGTTTTAGCAGAAATACATTTATTTAAGTTATCTATATTGCTTTTTTTTTTTTTTACTTTGGTTTTCAAGCATTTTTGTTAATTTGCTGAAATTAAGTTTGAAAGTAAAGGACGATGGGATTTGTGACAAAAGGTGGCAGAGCCAGCGTTTAATCACCATTTATATGATGCCAGAATAGGACAGCGGAACATTCTACACAATAAATGACAAATTTCTTGACACACTAGTGACTTAATATGGATTTTCAATTAAGTGTTACTAGTGTTCCCAAACTAGAACACCCCTGTCCCAAACGAGAACACCCCTGTCCCAAACGAGAACATCCCTGTCCCAAACGAGAAACATCCCTGTCCCAAGACTAGAACATCACCTGTCCCAAACGAGAACAACCCCTGTCCAAACGAGAACATCCCGTCCCACACGAGAACATCCCTGTCCCAACGAGAACAATCCCTGTCCCAAACGAAGACATTCCCTGTCCAACGAGGACATCCTGTCGCTAACGAGAACACCGCCTGTCCCCAAACGAAACACCCTGTCCCTTAACGAGAACATCCTGTCCGCAAACGAACATCCTGTCCAAACTAGAACACGCCCGTGTCCAAACGAGAACACCCCTGTCCAAACGAGAACATCCTGTCCCCAAACGAGAATCACCTGTCCCTAACGAGAACATCCTTCCCTGTCGCCAAACTAGAACACCCCTGTCCCCAAACCGAATACCCTGTCCCAACGAGAACACCCTGTCCCAAAACGAGAAAATCCCTGTCCCAAACTAGAAACCCCTGCCCAACACGAGACACAACCTTCCAAACGAGAACATCTCCTGTCCCTAACGAGAACATCCCTGTCCCTAACGAGACACACCCTGTCCAAACTAGACACCCTGTCCAACCGAGACACCCCTTCCGCAAACAGAGAACACCCTGTCCCAAACCGAGAACATCCCTGTCCAACTAGAACACCCCTGTCCCAAACGAGAAACAGCCCCTGCCTCAACGAGAACACCCCTGTCCCAAATGAGAACTTCCCCTGTCCCAAACGAGAACAATCCCTGTACTAGAGAACACGCCGTCTGTCCCAACGAGAACATCTGTCCCTAACGAGAACATCCCTGTCCCAAACGAGAACATTCCTGTCCAAACTAGAACACCCCTGTCCCAACCGAGAACACCGCCTGTCCCAAGAGAACTTCTGTCCAAACTAGAACACCCCCTGTCCCAAACGAGAAACACCCTTCCAATGAGAACTTCCGCTGTCCCAAACTAGAACATCCCTGTCCCAAACGAGAACATCCTTCCCCTAAACGAGAACATCCCTGTCCCAAACGAGAACTCCCTGTCCAAATGAGAAACACCACCCTGTCCCTAACGAGAACATCCCTGTCCCTGTCCCAAACGAGAACATCCCTGTCCCAGTTCCCCATATCCCAGTTGCCAGTCTCTCCTGTGCGCAGTGTAAGTGACCACTTGGCCGCGTTCCCAGCGTATAAAATGCTGCCCCCTGCAGGTGGGAGGAAGAACTCAGCTTAAGAATTTACTTGCGTCCTGGAAATAAATGGTTAATGTGGTCACCCTGGTGAAATGTTCTTATTACTTACTGCCGATGGTTAATACGTTACTGCTGGAATAAGCCCGTGGCCTAAACAACGACACTCCAGAATTTTGACAAGTCTCTTACATTTTATTTATCTGGCGCTGTTTCGTTTAACCAGTCCCATTCCTTCTTGGTCCGAGAATGCTTGCCACTGATTGGCTGCACTGTCTGCTCAAGTGAACGAGGGTCTGAATGGCCAATGCCCCACTGGAGCTTACCGGCAGTAAGTATATCACGTGGGGATGGGTTTTCGCCTGGACACATATCCTGCAGGGGAAATATTTTGAGGGGTGGGCAAAGGGGCAAATGCATTTGCGAGGGAGACATGATGAAAATTTAAAGGGACCACACAGCTATCATATGCATTTAACTACATATGCTGACTGCAGTTTCCCTTTAAATGCAGGGCAACCCTGGTCCCTGGCCAAAATCAAAGATCCCACAAAATTTTAATTTACCTTTTAATTGTGAGAATTCCATGAATAATCAATAACCGCTTATCCCAGAAACCCGGTAGCCGCTAAGCCCTTTAACTCCAGCTGGCGCTGCAGCATTTCCCATATTTTTCCGGTACGGGGGCTCTGTGGGGTCCAATCCTGAGCCCAGTTGCAAGACAAGACATGACGGGGACCCTGTGACTGCTCCGCCATCACGAGAAAGCTTCTTGCTTCGCCGAACCAAGTATCTGGTCAATAAAAAAAGCAATAGTTGTAACTGTCCCTTTAATTACATCTTCAAAGCTACAGATAACCTGCTAGTTTTATCTTCTTATTAAAGATGTTTAGGAGGCTCCTGGGGATCTTAAGCCGCCTTTCAGTTGTTAACCTAAAAATCCTATCACCCCCAGCCTTCTAAGGCTTGACCGATCTTGATGTAGTAGAACAGAAGTACGGATAACGGAGCCCTTCAGACAAACCCCGTCTAGATGCGTTTAAAGGCGCGCGGCCCACACAAAGCCTCGATAATATTAGAAACAGAGAAATAGCTGTCGTGTTTCATTACACCCCATTTTACAAGGGAGGGGTAATTGGAGTCTTTAAATTTATTCCAACAGAAAATGAGTAGTAAAATATTTCTATTGTTCCTGGGCGCCGTCCACCATGGAGACATTGATGAGGGCAACGATTAAGCAAATTTCATTTCACAAGCATCCAGTTCCTAATAAAAGTGAGTATTTTTGGACGCAAAATCCCCTACAGATTGAAAATGAAGTGGAAAAGTGACTTATTTTAAGATTAAGGGATGTTGAAATAATTGTTTCTGAAACTCCCGTCATAAAGATTGTTTGGCTCGAACGTTCTGTACTAGAAGCCTGACTTCTAAAAATAAGGAAAGCTATAGAGTGCTGTATAACGTCTCGATACGGACAGGTCTAGGGAAAGAACGCACTCCGGTCCGTATCACAGCTTGATTTAAAGCCCATTTAACGCACACCAGTGGCTGTGAGATTTGCAAACGTTGTACAATTTGCAGGAAATGTAACATTTTAGATGCTTTTTCCGCAGGACATGCTGGGGTGCGATTTCTCCTCCTTGGCGGCTGACCCATTTTTGGAATTCACAACCTAAAAAATTCAAGTGATGGGATATAAGGGTTGGAAGGACAGGGTTAGTTATCGCTCGTTGATCCAACTAGAGACCAGAGGCCATTTTGGAAGCAAGGAGGATTTTTTTCTTCTTGTTGTGGCCCAGCTGTAGACCGTTTAATTATATAGGGTTTCCGACTTCTTCTAGATCAACAACCAGGTTGAAGTTGATGGGCTTGCGTCTTTTTTCAACCTTAATTATTATATAACTAGGTCAAAATGTTGAATTTCCTTGCATCCTATCCTCCACCAAACTATTTAAAACCTGAAACCCTTCTGTTTGCTTACCTTGCTGGCTTGTAGTAATATAAATGAGAGAGAGGAGGCGCGGACCTCGTGGTCTATCGAACATTGTGGGTTGAGGACATCTTCTGATGTCTCAAACCGGCCCATGGCTGAACCTCTAAAAGGCCTTATAAACCCCTATGTCTGTTTATGGTAATTGTAGTTGGGTTTCGGTTATGTTGAGATGACACTGGTTTGACTTCTTCAGGTCAACTCCATTCGTTTGGCTGAACATGAGCAACTTATCTATTCTTTGATCTTAGCTTGACTTCCAATTTGACCATAGTTCAAGACAACTAAACTCAAGTCAATATGGCGGCCAGCTTGGGGCGAGTTGCTATGAAAAATATAGCAAGCTGAGTTGAGTTGAGAGTCATCAGGTTGACAAAATCAACTCAACTCTTCAGGAGGACCCAAGTTGACCTCATATTCCTTTGACTTCACTGACTGACAAACTTCAGAGCCACATGTTTTATATACACGGCCTACAATGTATTATTCAATATATTAAATATAAATTAGAATTTAACCAGATGCTGAAAGGATAGGAGAATTAATCGTTAACCATTTGTGTCTTGGAGAGATGCGATATATATTGCTTGTTCCCTCTGGCAATCAAGCGTTTAAAGGGGAAATTCCTCGAAATCGATATCTTTTTGATTTAATAAAGAGGTTATTTAGAATACGATACTCTCTTCAAAGAACCTGGACTCGCCAGCAGGGTCGTATTTAAAATTATCTCCCGCGGTTTATTGAAGTGCGATCATCACATATACCTCTAGGATAAACGGGGGGAAAAAATACAATTCTGGTACTTGGTAATTTTTAAATTAAAGCGTCTTATAGGTTTTGTTTCAATGTCAGTCAGAACCCAGCGGTAACGTCGGGGAATTCTTGGCGCTAGGCGCCTGGGCTGTGCGGAGCTGGCACTTGGCTCGTCTGTTCATCTCGGCCGACGGTTATAAGATGACAGATTGCTTTATTTTAAGCACACAATTTGGACTCAAGTCCAGCCTTTCTTTAACAATTTTTTTTGTTGTTTTGACGAGGGGTTTTAGGAAGAGACCGTATGGAAGTAAATCGTTTTGGTAGTTTTTGGACTAAGATTTGTTGTAGACTCAATTTAACAGCTAATCTGTCTTTTAGCTTTTCAAAATATGAAAATTCTATCTTTCTCCGCTGACATTTCTTGACGCACAGATTAATATATATATATATATATATATATATATATATATTATATATATATACGGTATATATATATATGGTCCAATACTGAGCGGAGACCCTGGTAACCTATGGGGCATGTCATCATGACAAATTCAACGTTCAACGAGCATGTTCCAGCCCCATGAGTAGAGGTGGGCAAAATCTTTTATCCGCCCAGAAGAAAACCTTATGGTTTTGCCCAGAGTTTCTGCGGCCAAGGGCTTCTTTTTCTCCAGCGGCCCGCAAAATTTTGAGAAAGCAGCTTGTACTTTAGGAGCCCCAGGCTGCTTCCTCAGGGTGCATTGATCTGGTCGCCGACAGCAGATCATCGCTTGTCCGGCGAGCACCTCACTCTTAACCTAGATCAGAAGATTTTAACCGGATCATCTCTACCAGGAGTCGACACAAGCAGAGTTGGGTGAAACATTCAACAGAATGTCCATCAAAGATGGATTCACCCAACTCTTAATTGTGAGCCTATAGTTCCTGATATTCAGCTAATTATTGGCACCCAACAGTAATTTTACTAATTGGTTCCCAGAATAGCATTATGTGCATCAAATGTGTCCTATTTAATTTTTTTTAAATTTTTTTTATTTTTACCGTGAGAATTAAATACCGTAAATATGTGTGTTATGTTTTTTTTTTTTCCTTCTGTTTCTCTCTGCCTTTGCAATTTCCAGCTTTTACTAAAATTCAGGAATTCTTGCAAAAACATAACACCTTAAAATGGGCTGAGACGATAGGTTTTACAAATATATTCAAGCTTCGTGTGCCACTTAGCACCAAAGCAGAAGGCCCCCACCATAAAGGAAAATGATGGATGATACATTAGCTGATTAAATAAACAAAAGTTTCTCCAGTCCTTCATCGGGCTGTAAAAAGAAATGACCAAGTTTACTTTACTCTTTTTGTTCGGGTCTCTTAGGATTGGTGAGATGGCTTGGTTGTATTACCGTGTTTTGTTTAAGTCAGGCCAAGTTGCAGACAGAAGGTAATTATGGAGATTGATGTTATAGCCGGGCTCTCTATCCCTCTGTAAATACACTTTCCTTTCCTGCTATAAATACGGTTATCATACCGCGGTTTGCCGTAAATTCGGGTCCGTTGTGGCGTATCTGATGGGTAATCATTGGATAAGTCAAAAATATGAACCCACGTGATATCAAATCATTAACGTTTCTTGGGCAAGAAGAGAAATGTATCCGGGCTCCCATCACAATGATTGTCTTTTAATATTGTTTTGCAGCCTGGGATGCATGGAATAAATTGATTTCCGATTCAGAAAAGGATTTTTTCGTTTGCAGTAAAATATTAGTATTTTTATCATTTCTTTAATTTAAAATTTTTTATTTTATTCTACAGGTTTTTTTCCCCTGAAATATCATTTTTTCCTTTAGTGCCTATAAATCACGTGCATCATGGGCGAAATACCCAATGGCATAACGATGGTCTTAATAAGAAAAAAGTCTTGGCAAAAAACTAAATAAATATATACTCATACAAACATTTTAATGTGCCCTTTAACTACCATATTCTTCCATTTTTTATATTTTTTATATTTTTTTTTATATTATTAAATATTATTTTGATCTATTGGGAGACACCTCAGTCTTTGTAGTTAATTCTTAATTCAGTTAGTAGGGTTATTGCCTTAATGTCTTGCTTTCGGATACCGAAAATATTAAGGTGTATCATTTTTGGGGCACTTTAGTTAAGATTCTGAAATAAATATAGTCAGTTCTGTTTACCTATCTGTTCTGTTACCACCTCCCAAAGCGACAGATATTATTTTTCATGATCATTCTTGATGTTTTCCAGGTGTTAGGAGACTTGGCTGTTGCTTAGAATTCACAGATGTAACACACAGGTGGAAGAAAATATTTAAAGGGAAATTCTCTACAGCTGTGATGCAATAAAATGTTGATATTCACTCTTTCGGGTTAAAGAGTGCGTTTATAAGGGTTCATGTTTTCCACCAGAGAGAATTGCATTTCCAGAGAACCAAAGGATAGGAGCATTCTACTAAGTAACATCGTTGCAATTGTAATATTGTATAATATTCTAAGGATGTTAAAAAAAAAAACATTTTACACTTTGCTTACATCATAACGCAAATTATTATGAAATCAGAATTGCTTTTAGGAGTTTGTGTTTTACGGGATCTTGGAGATTGTATTAAAATTTATTTGGAGCTACTGTCTATAGCGGAAAGAGAGTCAGTGTGTGTATATACAGTATATATATGTATAGTGTTAGAGTCGGTTTGTGTTAGTGTATGCTGTATGGAAGAGGTGTGGTGTTAGCATGTGTGAGTGTATGGTATGGTGTTGTGTGTGTTATATGGCATTAGTGTGAGTGTGTATATCACTATGTTGTGTTACAGTGTGCGTGTTAGCTGTAGAATCTGCTGTAGTCCTGTTGACAGCTAATGCCCCAGCTAATGCCCCCATCTGTAATGTTTCAGATGATTCTTTTTGTTTGTTATTTTAGCAACTATTTTATTAATTTTAGATTTAAGGGGTTAATTTTGGTGGGAAAATTGTGGCCTATAATTGGGACAGTACAATGCTCCCTCATACGCAATTAGGTTAAAAACCTGAATACACTTGCGTATACTCACTAAGGGGAATTCAGGGACAAATACTCGGGTTTGACAAAGGAATTTTGCAATTAACAATTTTGCCCTCCTTACCACTTTTCTGTAAATCCAAATTGTTATGCGATGCAGTACTTGTTACGATCTCGTTATACATTGTACAGCGCTGCTGAATATGATGGCGCTATATTTCAATAAATAATAAGAACATTGTATGCATGCAAATGAATCTCAGAATTTATAAAGCTTTCTAAATTCTGGATTATCGGATTGAATTATTAGATTATTACTCATTTTTACCACATTTTATTCCTCTTTTCTTCTGTTCCTTCTGGTTTTTACTTATCACCATAGCAACAGTGATATATTCATAATGGACTCTAACTCAGGGCAGCTGCTGTCCCCAAGTGGTGGGATATGATATTATATACCCCGGCCCCCCATCAATGTCACTAAATAACGACCAATAGAACGGTCCAATCGGCAGACATATTGAATTACTCCCCAAAATGCGGGGTGTTTTGTAAAGATATAAAATGTATTTTTAATTATTTCATTTATAATTATTGGATTATTTAGAAAGGAAGTAAACATTCCAAGAAATTTACTTTCTTCATCACTGCTCCCTGCGCCAGGGGGGGGATCCTCTGTATTACTGGAGGCCATCTTTATCTCCATAGTTTACTCGTTACTTTGAGCTACAGGAGGAAGTTTTTAAATGACGCACCATTTCTAAAACTCATTAAAAGTCATTTCCCTGCAGCTCTTTAAACCCATTGCCTGTATCCTATTTTTAAATAGTGGTTGAATTTGTGGAAACCTGGTGAAATTGGGAAATTAGGGAGAAAACTCATCTGTATAAAAATCCACAATAAAAAAAGGAGATTTACAGTAGCGTTGGGAAGGAAGAGAAAGAAAATATTTTTTCACTAGGACTATTTTGTTCCCCAAAACGGCCTTGTAGATTCCCCTTTTTTGTGGGACAATTCTGGTTTCTGTGGCCTCTTATTATTATTTTATTTATATAGCGCCAACAATTCCCGCAGCGCATTTTACAGTCCCTACATTCAAAGGGTCTCACTGACAAAGACAGAGCCATATAAACATTAAATAAAATTATTATTCTTCTTCAAATAAACTTCCAGGAGACAAGCTCTTAAAGCGGTGCACACATGCCGATCAGTATATTTTTCCCCAAAAAAGCAGATATCTTATGGAATTTCGGGATTTTTTTTAATTAGGTCGCACCATACGCCATTATTTGAGAAATGATTGTGTGTATATATTAACTTAAAGGGAAATTCTAAGCTCTGACTATCGAAAGTCTATGGAGGAACGGACTTTATTAGCATCGCCATAAAGCACCAGCTCAGTGTGGTGTTTGAGTCGGGAAAGCACCAGCTCAGTGTGGTGTTTGAGTCGGGAAAGTCACCCAAAATATCACATGACTGACAGCAACGGCCGCTCCAGGTCTGCAGATAAAGGGAGCTTATTGGGACAAAATGAGATAAAACCAGGATTTTGTCACCGACCGATATTACTGTATACAGCGCTGGGGTTTATTACTATATACAGCGGTGGGGGGTTATATTACTGTATACAGCACTGGGG
>VKOC01023803.1:0-14757 GCA_009364415.1 Spea multiplicata
TTTACTTTTGCTCTTAATATTTATTAAATTACATGAAGGAAGGTCCAGAGTCTCAAGTCATTGTGTCCAAGTCACAAGTGCTCCTAAAACCTGCAGTTTCCTCTCTCTCAATCCTAATAGAGGTAGCAAATACAATTTGTAGTAATCTGTAGTAAGCAGATATAGGCATAATGTTAAAGTGGGAGCTCACACCAGAATTTAAATAAAATTCTAGGGTTTGCCCCCTCAACATAGTAATTTAGGTTGAAAAGAGATACAAGTCCATCAAGTTCAACTCTGCTGCCGATCCAGTGAAAGTGATTTCCAATTCCGGAGTGTCTCAAAAAGGGGGGGGGAACCCTTACTCCAAAATGACAATCTGATTTCTCAATGGAAGTCCCTCCCCCAAAATAACACAAGACGGTTTTTAGGAAAAGAGAGACAAGAGATGGAAAAGTATCAATTAATTAATTCATTATTGTGCCACATTTATAGTCACTTCCATTGGGATGACTTTTTATCCAATTATATATATTCACTTTCATTCAAATATAGAAACATAGAAAGTGACGGCAGTAAGAGCCATTCGTCCCATCCAGTCTGCCCAACCTCTGAATACTTTCCTTACTCCCTAGGAAATGTAATGCTCCTGCTGGTGATCAGCAATGCATATCTCTCCTGGGGAGTTCCAAGGGAAAAAAATAATAAATAAAAAATATATGATATTATTGTCACAAAATCAAAATGAAAACAAAATAAATAACAAATATTATAAGGCACCTACTGATGTCACCGTGACATCACTGGTATCTATAAGACATAAGGGATCCTCAAGAAGATCCCAAACTATATGTGAACAGTGCAAATAAGTTTGAAATAAGTTCAAAAAGTTGCCCAAAACCATTTAGCCCTATCGAGATACCTGGGAACTCTCTGGGTTTGACCCAGAGATTGTCGGGTGAAGTACCGCCACGTCCCGCAAGGGAAGGCTCCGAGTAGCCGGAGCTCAGAAGTTCCCAGGTATGCCTATCTACCAGTATTCATTATTATGAAATGGCTTAAGGTAAACATATTAAACACAATTCAATACAGGTAGTAAGGGTATGGTCCTCCAGAACTTTAACTTTGATTTGCTTATTGTTCAGCAGTGCCACCTTCTCTATAAAAGAAATCCTAAACGAAAATGGTTTTTGATTTCAAGTTTAGTATACAATCTGCAGAATCAATGGTAATATTCTCTATTACAAAGTTATCTGTTCTGTTATTCAGAGATTGATTACCTCAGACATTGAATACCTTAAAATTTATGGGAAACTGGAAATACAAACTGTGCAATTATAAGACGAGTAATTGCATATGACGGTTAAAACAAATCAACCTCCATTCTGGCCACACTGAATTCCAATATTAATATATTACTTACAAAATGTGAAAGGGGCTGTTAACTTTGTCAGCCTCCTTTTCTTTCTGTTGTTTATAAAATTATACTTCTTTTGGATCTATTAATGAATTCATAGAATGGTGTCCGTCTACACCCTTAATGTATAAAAAATAATTTAAAGTTGCAAATGAGAGCCTCATTAAAACCATATAAAAATTCCTATGTAATAATCTATACAATATTTTTGATTTAAGATTTACAACTCACCGAAACAAGACTATTAGAAGTAAATGCATCTTTCACGCTGTCGTTTCCAAGTCCTGAATCATCAGCATCGACAAGCTTATCTATACGGATATCTTGATTTGGTTTTACAAAAGTGAAGTCATTTTCAGTGGAATCGAAAGCTACACAAACATTGTATGAGTATGGAAGCGGCAACGTTCCATTACTATACTGGGAAAGCATCCTGGGATCAACTGGAGAATATAGATTTGTATTAAGCGACCCAAAGGTTGAAGAAGATTTTGATTCTTTACATTTTGATATGATGACCATCATTACACATAAAATAAACAAAAAGGTAATCAGTGCTAGGGCAATCACGAGATACATTTGCAAATTAGATGGTGAATCTTCATCAGTGAGTTGATTGTTGAGTTTAGGAGCTGCCTGCTGAAAATTATCTGCAACAATGAAACTTAAGGTAACGGTTGCCGATAGAGAGGGCGATCCATTGTCCTTCACCAGAACCACCACCTTATGTCTCAAGATATCCTTCTCTTGAAAGGCACGCAATGTCCTAATCTCACCTGTGTGTTCACTAATGCTGAAATAAAATGGTTCTGATACTTGTGTGAAATGATAAGAGAGCCAAGCATTATGTCCCGAGTCAGCGTCTACTGCAACCACTTTAGTTACTAAAGATCCTTGTTCTGATGAAAAATAGACCATCTCAAATAAAGCTGGACCACCATTATCTTGTGATGGATATAGAACTTTTGGCGCATTATCATTCTGATCCATAATATGGATAGCCAATGTTGCATTGCTACTCAGAGATGGAGATCCACAGTCTTTTGCGGCTACTTCGATTATAAATTCCTTGTGCTGCTCATAATCAAAGGATCGCTGAGCATAAAGAACTCCAGTCTCTATATTAATGGAAAGATAAGATGACACTGGAAGATCTTCTGTATTTGTGCTAGAAATTGAGTAAATGATTTTAGCATTATCTCCGCTATCAGTATCTGAAGCTTGTATACTGTAAATTGATGATCCTGGTAAATTATTTTCTTGAACATAAGCATGATATGTTGATTTCATAAATACTGGTGGGTTGTCATTAACATCTGATATTTCCAATCTGATGGTTTTCTTAGTGGAGAGTGGAGGAGATCCTCTATCAGTTGCTAAAATTGAGATGTTATAACTTGATGCTTTCTCTCTGTCCAAAGCACTTGTTGTAACAATTCTATAATATCTATTGGATGATGAAATTAACTGGAAAGGTGCTTTGTCCATGATATGGCAGTCAACTTCTCCATTTGCACCTGAATCTTGATCATTGACTTCAATTAATGCTACCACTGCGCCAGGTGCTGAATCCTCAGGGATAGGGGTAGATAATGAAGTAACATATATTTCAGGAGAATTGTCATTTTCATCTGTTATTTCAATTAATACTTTAGACTGGGCCACAAGACCACCGCTGTCCTTTGCTTGGACTGATATTTCATAGTTTCTTGCTACTTCAAAGTCCAAATTCTTGATTATTTTAATTTCTCCATTTGTAGGGTGAATACTAAACATACTAGTATAAAGGGCATTTCCTGATGTTTTTCTAAATGAATAAGTAATGAGGGCATTAGATCCTTCATCTTGATCGGTTGCTGTTACATGAAGGACTGTAAAGTTGATTGGGGTATTTTCACCTATACTCACTTTATACACTTCTTCAGTAAATATAGGAAAATTATCATTTACGTCAGCAATGACAATCTTTATTAGTGCAGTACCAGATTTTACTGGGTTTCCTCCATCCAGGGCTGTTAGAATTAATTCATGAATATTTTGTGTCTCTCTGTCTAATGTTTTTTCTAAGACAAGTTCTGGAAATTTGCTGCCATCACTGCTGGTTTTTTCACTCAGTGAAAAATACCGATTATCACTGAGTTTGTATGTTTGTACAGAATTAATGCCAATATCTGCATCTTCTGCATTTTGTAAAATAAAATGAGTTCCGGGAGATGTTGACTCAACAATTTCTAATGCAAAAATGTCTTGGAAAAATATTGGAGGATTATCATTTATATCCTGAATTTCAATATTTACAGTAAAAACATTCAAGGGGTTTTCAACCACTGCATCAAATGTTAGGAAGCAGGTAGTTGCTCTCTCACACAGTGTCTCTCTATCTATCCTACTTTTGACATATAAATTTCCATTTCCTAAATTGACATAAAAATATTTCTCTGAAACACGTGAAACAAGACGAAGTCTTCTAAGTGACAGCTGCTTAATATCTAATCCTATATCTTCTGCAATATTTGCTATAACAGAGTCTTTTCTCATTTCTTCTGGAATTGAATAACGAAGCTGTCCAGACACTAAACCACAAAGACAACAAAATAAGAAGTAAAGTATTACTTGCCACATGAATCCTTTATATTTCTGTGTATCCTGTGTTTTTATCCCAGTCATTCTCTTAGTCCAATTTTCCAGGTATATCTTTTCCAAATAACAGAATTATTTGTAATCCAGTGTATGGTAATATTTTAAATGAAATCCACTTCTCTCACTATGATAATATGATAAGCTTTGCTTTGCTGGTGGGAGAATCCAAAAATGGCTGTATTTCTTCATGTAGATCTGCAATGTGTGTGTGTGTGATGTTGGGAAAAATGGCAGTCGATCTTCAGTTCCATATTCTTCTCCTTATTGGTGAACAGCGGCGCTCAGAGGTATAATTGTGGAACTACGTGACTAACAAAAAATGTTTTCAAAGTTTGTGTTTAAAATAATTACAACAATGCATAATGCATCTTCACATAGGTATTGCGTTGAAATTTCAAAAAATATGCCCCATTGCCCATGAAAAAATCACAATGACAACTAATTAGTCACGCCTCTAACTCCTAAAACTAAAGTGTCAACCTTTATGTCTTGCAAAGAACCTATGTTTAAGGGTTAACAAGGCATGAAGAAGAAAGCATATAGTTTTTTTCTTAGGCAATGCCCTGGAATACAGGCCAGACCCCACCATTAAGTGGGGCATGAAGAGCATCCAAGCAGGGCATCTTCAAAGGATACCAGATGTCCTGTCCAGACACCGATATCACACAGGGGGCGCAGCACGTATTATCTTCAGAGGTATGATATGAGATATATGGTCGTTTCCATAACAGAATCATAACATGAAGATGTTCTGTGTGCTGGCAATGTGGCCTCCAAAAGGATATAAAACATAACAGGAGGAGTTTAAACAGGGCCTACAAAATAAAAATGGGTCACCTATTGGGTAGATAGGGGGTGTTTGGCACCTGTCCGCTTGTAATAGCATGGGCGTGCAACCACCTCAGTGTTATTATAGTACAAGGTACCATAATAACACAATATGATGTATTAAAATTTTAGGCAGGAGTTTGCTGCCAGGTTTTATGATCCACACACTCCCCTCCCCACGTGACACCAATGGGGGTCTCCTCAAGACAAAAGAAAGAAGATTCCTATAAGAATGGGAACCTGAAATTTAAAAAATAGCAATTTCCATTATTGAACATCTTTGAAGTGTCTGTGACACCCAGAGATTCCCACATATTATTTTAATTGTAAATGTAAGTTTTCTGTGTTTAAGACAGTTTTATATGTATTTTTATAAGTTCGATTTTACTGTTATTTTTGTAAGCACTGTGACCAATTTTGACAGATTAAATATAAATTAATCAGTTTTGCCTTTGCGCTCTAAATTTCAACTTAGCATTTGGGGATGGCCAGAGCTATCACGTTACCGTTTTTCTAATTTGCAAGTTTTACTTTTTTTTTTATCAATTTGGGTTTTTATAGAATTTAAGCAGTTAGGGGGATACTGAAGACTCTTTAGGCATTTTTAAAGACCATAAACAGAATTTTGTGGTGGCAGCGAATAATGGGGGTCATCGGGTGAACAGATTTGGGGTTAAGGTGCTGTTTCTCTGGGCCCTGCGGGAAAAATGGTGAGTGAGCCAATTCCCCCTTAATGTCATGGTGGAGGCCAGCAAGGCAGCAGGTAGTGCTGCTCCTGTTACTCTTGTGACACTTTGGTTCATTGAAATGTTAGTAGGTGTGCAAAAAGGAAGACAGATCTGGTCTATTGTTTCAGCCAGAGCCAGTTTAACACACTATATGGACAAAAGCTTTGGGATACCTGAGACCAACAGGTAATTTAATGACATTGAATTCTGAATACATAGACATTAATATGTAGTTGGTCCCCCCCTTTGCAGCTATAACAGCTTCCACTTCTGGGAAGGCTTTCCACAAGATTTTTGAGTGTTTCTGTGGGAATATTTGTTTTCATCCAGTAGAGCATTTGTGACATCAGGCACTGATTTTGGACAAGAAGGCCTGGCTCGCAATCTCTGTTCCTGTTCATCCCAAAGGTCTTGAATGGGTTGTGGTCAGTGGTCCGTGCAGGTCAGTTTAGTTCTTTCATACCAGACTCATCCAACTACCTCTTTATGGGCCTTGCTTTGTGCACAGTTATGCTGCCATAGAAAAGGGACTTTCTCAAACTGTTCCTACAAAGTTGGAAGCATAGCATTGTCCAAAATGTCTTGGTAAGCTAAAGAATTTAGATTTCACTGGAAGTAAATCAGGTAGGTAACATTCTCCTGGTATCCGCCAAACCAGACTTGCTCATCATACTGCCAAACAGAGAAGTGTAATTCAGCACTCCACAAAACACATTTGCACTGGTCTAGAGTACAATGGTGCTTAACACCACTCAATCTGATGATTGCCACTGTACTTGGTGATGTGAGGCTTGCATCCACTGTTTGGCCATGGAAACTCATTCCATGAAACTCCTGTTGCACAGGTTTTGTGCTGATATTAATGTCAGTGGAATGTTGTGAGTCACATGACATTTTGTGATTTTCCCTGCTTAAACACCACACTAATAAAGTTTGTTCCTCCGTAATTCAGTAATGAAGACTAGGGGCATCACACAAAACTACTGAACAACCAATCAAAGTGCAATCTGTGACCTAAAGCCCTTCTACTCGTCCTCCCTTGGTGCAGATGGACACTAAGGGAGAGGAGCTGTCTCTCCACTTCATTAGGTAGGTAATATTCATGCTGTAGAGCCGGCTCCTCTCAGCTAGTGCTCAATCCAGAGCTCACAGGCAGCACAGGTAATGATGGCAGTAGAGTAGCTCAGGCTATAACAATTCATTGAAGTCTGCTACAGGATGGGGCACATGCATATATTTTTGGCCAGTTAACAATTATGGAATAAATCCATTTTTTATGTCAAAAGAGATAGGAAACAATAACCATATGGTGTTTTGTTCAAATAAATATAGACCGGTGTCAGTTGACTATGTGGCTTATAATTTTCTGCAAGGAAGGTCATTCATTTTGCACATTGTCTTGTAAATGTTGTTATTACAAATCTCAAAGTTCCCATCATCTGGATGTTAAAATCTGAACCAATGAGGATAAAAAAAGGTTTGGGAGCCATGCCCTCCAAAATGTGTACTTAGAGTGCAATATAAGATATTCTTGGTTACTTAGTGTACCTATTTTGGCAATAATGCCTGTTGAAAGGGTCAAATACTGCAAAACTACCGGTTTGCAAGATAGCAGAGGACATTTGTATTCTGAACTTTACTATTGGATATGAGACAGTTGATAAGTAAAATCAGGGACTAACAGGTAGCTATCTATGTTCCCTACTTTTAAGGGATTTATTTTGGACATAACATGGCTAAACATCTTATACTGTATATGCCATAAAGTAGCCTTATTTTAGTATTGTATGATAGCGTCATTTTTTAAAGGAAGAGATCAAAACTTGCAGATATATCAAACCTACATGAGCTTGCATCAGAGAAATGGTGGATGCCTAATCCTTTCAACTAAGTTCACAAAGCATAGATTAACTTCATTATCACACGGTCACATGCTAGAGTATACATTTGATGAATACTTACATAAAACTGGTTGAGGATTAGGTTTTTCTTTATTATACAGTAATGTGGCTACTTTGAACATAATACTGTTATGCCTTGGAATTACTCACCTGGTGGTTTGGAGCTAAATTGTCTTGTGGACTTTCATTCCCAAATCCTGAATCATCAGCATCAATAAGATTGTCCACAGGGACCGTTTGGTTAGCTTTTAGGAATGTGAAGTCACTTTCAGTGGAATCCAAAGCCACACAGACATTGTATGAGTACGGAAGTGGCAACGTTCCATTACTATACTGGGAAAGCATCCTGGGATCAACTTGAGAATATAGATTTGTACTGAGTGACCCAAGAGTTGTAAGAGATTTTGATTCTTTACATTTCGAAATGATCACCAACATAACACTTAAAATGAATAAAAAGGTAATCAGTGCTAGGGCAATCACTAAATACATTTGCAAATTAGATGATGGATCTTCATCAGTGAATTGATTAATGCTTTTAGGAGCCGCCTGCTGAAAATTATCTGCAACAATGAAACTTAAGGTAACGGTTGCAGACAGAGAGGGTAATCCATTGTCCTTCACCAGGACCACCACCTTATGTCTCAAGATATCCTTCTCTTGAAAGGCCCGTGATGTCCTTATCTCACCTGTTTGTTGACTAATGCTGAAGGGAAGAGGTTCTGACACATGTATGAAATGATAAGAGAGCCAAGCGTTGTGTCCCGAGTCAGCATCTACCGCAACCACCTTAGTTATTAAAGAACCTTGTCCTGAGGAAAAATGGACCATCTCAAAAAAAGCTGAACCATCATTATCTTGTGATGGATACAATATTTTTGGTGCATTATCATTCTGATCCATTATATGGATAACCAGTGTTGCATTACTACTCAAAGATGGAAATCCACAGTCTTTTGCGGCTACTTCGATTATAAATTCCTTGTGCTGCTCATAATCAAAGGATCGCTGAGCATAAAGAACTCCAGTTTCTATATTAATGGAAAGATAAGATGACACTGGGAGATCTTCTGTATTTGTGCTGGAAACTGAATAAATAATTTTAGCATTATCTCCGCTATCAGTATCTGAAGCTTGTATACTATAAATAGATGATCCTGGTAAATTATTTTCTTGAACATAGGCATGATATGTTGATTTGAGAAATACTGGTGGGTTGTCATTAACGTCTGATATATCCAATCTGATGGTTTTGTTAGTGGAGAGTGGAGGAGATCCTCTGTCGGTTGCCAAAACTGTGATGTTATAACTTGAGATTTTCTCTCTGTCCAAGGTATTTGTTGTAACAATTCTATAATATCGATTAGAGGAAATTAACTTAAATGGTGCTTTGTCAACGATATAGCATTCAACCTCTCCATTTTCACCCGAATCTTGATCATGGACCTCAATTAGCGCTATCATTGTGCCAGATGTTGAATCCTCAGGAATAGGTGTAGATAACGAGGTAATGGATATTTCAGGAGCATTATCATTTTCATCTGTTATTTCAATTAATACTTTAGACTGGGCCACAAGACCACCGCTGTCCTTTGCTTCTACGGATATTTCATAAATTCTTGCTACTTCATAGTCCAAATTTTGATTTGTTTTAATTTCTCCATTTGTAGGGTGAATGCTAAACATACTTGCATACAGGGGATTCTGTGATGTCTTTGTAAAAGCATATGTAATGTGTGCATTGGGTCCTTCATCTTTATCAGTTGCTGTTACTTGAATCAGTGTAAAGTTGATTGGGGTCTTTTCACTTATGCTTACTTTATATACGTCTTGGGTAAATTGGGAAAATTATCATTTACATCAGCAATAATAACATTTATTAGCGCAGTGCCCGATTTCATTGGATTTCCTCCATCCAGAGCTGTTAAAATTAGTTCATGAAAATTCTGTGTTTCGCGGTCCAAAGGTTTCTCTAAGACGAGTTCTAGAAATGTACTGCCATCAGATCGAATCTTTTCATTCAGTGTAAAATACTGATTATCATTGAGTTTGTATGTCTGCACAGAATTAATGCCAATATCTGGATCTTTTGCATTTTGTAAAATAAAATGTGTTCCTAACAAACTTGTTTCAAAAATTTCTAATGCAACGGTTTCATGAAAAAATCTTGGAGGATTATCATTTATATCCTCAATTTCAATGTTTACAGTATACACATTGAAAGGATTTTCGACCACTGCATCAAAGGTTAGGAAGCAGTTAGGCTCTGCACCACACAGCGTCTCTCTATCTATCCTGTCTTTGACATATAAGTTTCCATTTCCTAAATTGACATAGAAATATTTCTCTGAAACACGTGAAACAATACGAAGTCTTCTAGATGAAAGCTGCTTAATATCTAATCCAAGGTCTTTTGCAAGATTTGATATAAGAGAGTCTTTTCTCATTTCTTCACGAATTGAATATTGAAGCTGGCTAGAGACTGAATGACAAAGACAGGAAAATAAGGAGAATATTACTTGCCATTTGATTCCTTTGAATTTCTGTGAATCCTGGTATTTCATTGCAGCCATTTTCATCATCCAAAATGTCCAAATGGTATTCTTGTTAGTGTAGAATTATTTGTAATCCAGTGTTTTGTTTGTGGGAGAATCCAAAAATGGCTATATTCCTTCTTGCAGATCTGCAGAGTGTGTAATGGTGAAAAAAAAATACCAATGGACCTCCAGCTCCATATTCTTCTCGTTATTGGCGAACAGCGGCGCTCAGAGGCATAAATGTGGAACTACATGACTAATAAAATATAATAGTACACTAAGTAGAATATGTCATCATTGCAGTGTAATCTATGCTTTAAACATTGATGTATTATGTATTTTCCAATTGTTAATAATTTTTTTTTTGTAGTATTCTCCAGCAGAATAAAAGTAATTAATACAGGCACCAATCTACTAATGAGACAAGCTAAATGATTCAATTAATCATTAACAAAGGAAAACCTTGCACGTGTCCAACTTTTTGGGCAAAACAATCTCTGTCACACATTTTTAGGCACTCAGAATATTTGATGTAATGGATGAGTCTATCATAGTGTTATTCAGTGCTAAAAGTCACAATATTATATATAAAAACAACAGAAAATGTGTTTATATATTACATTGTGCTTAAAGACATTTTATAAACAGCAATCCCAGTTTTTTAATGAAAATTGTATGTCAAAAGTGAACACAAATCATGACCCATAAACAAATAATCAGCGAAGCTATAGTATAGAATAAGCTAAGTACAGTTTTTACTATGTGCAAGACTGTATAAAATGTTTTGGTCACAGATATTTTAAATATATGAAACCATTTTAACTATTATACTACAAGGACCTAATGATTTTAGTACTAAAATGAGTGGCTGCTATCTGCAATCTTTGTGATAACCATACCTGGGAACTTCTCGGCTCCGGCTACCCGAAGCCTTCCCTTGCGGGACGCGTCCAGGATTGCACAGGTCCCGCTGACATTGGTGGGCAGTCCCGCTGACATTGGTGGGCGATCCCGCTGATGTTGGGGGCGGTCCCGCTGATGTCGGGGGCGGTCCCGCTGATGTCGGGGGCGGTCCCGCTGATGTCAGGGGCGTTCCTGCTGACGGCAGCGGGAAACACCCCATTTCAAGGAAAAAGTGGGCGGGAACGGGGCGTGTCAAGACCCCGCCCCGCGACCCGGAGGATTCGGGTATTGACCCGGAGAACCAGAGGAGCAGCGCCGGAGAGTTCCCAGGTATGGTGATAACCACATAAGGGGTTTACATGAGTAACTACATGGTCTGTAAATTTAGAATAACCTCTTTTGTGTAACTTAACATCAGATTTTTAAGACACTTTTAAAGCAAAATGATTAGAATTAGCAAACCTAACATGGGCAACAGTGACCGACGGGTAAGATTCCCAATGCTAATCTGTACTATATTGAGACAAAAGCCCATATACCACATACTAGAAAGAAATGGAAAAACAAATGTGGCTTTACTTTCGGCAATGGTTTCATGCATGGAGCATTAGACATCAGTGCTGGCTTGTAGTGCTCAACGAAATCCAAACCTCAATTTGCAAAGAGCATCAAAGATAGGATCTCCTGCGTGCTTTGCATAGCTGAAAAAACATGGAAGTAAGGACCCATGCAAAACTCTTTAATTTAAACTAACAAGTACCTACTGAGCCCATGTTACCAGATAACCTACTTACAAATTATGTCACCCCAAAAAAATATAGGAGGAAATTACCCTTGTAAAATGCACCATACATGCCCATAGGTAATGTTGTTAACACTGGTGTTTTGCTTTGGGACCAGGTGTAGTCCCAAGATAGATGACAGCGTAACGAGCAGTGTTGCAGTATCACTGACCTCTGCTACACGGGAGGTGCTGTTACTAAACGTTTGAAGGAGTTATTCTCGTCCCATGAATGTTTAAATTCACTTACTGAATTAGCCTCTACCATTTTGATACCCTAGTAAAATTTCATTACATTACATCCAACCTTCAGCTTAGTTTTAGATTTGACCTCTTGTTCTAACATTTCTCCTCCGACAAAATAAACTTCCCTCCTGAATTTTGTTAAACCCCTATTTAAAAGTTTTTATTGCATCTCTCCTCTCTTTTATTATTTCCAGGCTATACTTATTGAGCTCCCTTAGTCTTTTATGATAATTTTTATTCTGCAAACCATTCAGCATTTCTTTCCAAAATGTCAATATCTGTCTGCAGATTGGGTCTCCAGAACTGTACACATTTTTTTATTGAAGCCCTGACATCAGTGGCTCCACAGTGGAAAAAAATAAAAAGTGACAACTCCAACGCCAAGGTGCCATAAGGCCGCGGTGGACACCAGGTCCCCTTCTTATTTTTCTTTTTGCCTCCTGTCACCTAACCACTGCCTTATCCATTCAACTATTTTCAAAACCAAACAGTGCTACTTATTTATCTGTGTGGCTTACTCACTTTGTACATTGCCTTTAACAGTACATTAATACAAATCCCAACTGACCCAACATCTGTGTGTTGAAAACTTCTTCGGCACCATGCCTATGCAATGTGCACATGCAGGGTGACAGTTATGATGCTCTCGCTTGCGTACGTGTCTTCACTCAGGACACATGAGTACAAAGCAGGGACTGTGCGAGAAGGGGTCTGAATTCAGAAATGTCCCGCAGGAAACACGGGACACTTCCTAGTGGACACAATATGACTTAACATCTCCTGTACAGAACATACAGTATATATTGTCTTATTTAAATTCTGCCCCATGGTGCCCTCATTTACATAAAGTAAAATATGCAGAATTATATAAAAAAAAATCACATGGCGCATAATCTACAGGATGTTTCATCAGATAACCTACAGGATGTTTCATTCTAATGATAATTTTGAAAGGCCATAATCATTTGCTGACAATATTTTAAAAATACTAACCTGCACAAAACAAGTTATTTTTGTTTACAAGATTGCTGTCATTAGTTTGGATGGTATGTTTTATTAAACACTACTGTACTACTGAAATGATCTCGGAAGAATTTTATATTTTGGAATTACTCACCTTATGGTTTGCAACTAAATTGTCTTTTACAATTTCATTTCCGAGTCCTGAATCATCAGCATCAATAAGGTTGTCCACAGGAACATTTTGACTCGGCTTTAAGAAAGTAAAGTCACTTTCAGAGGAATCCAAAGCAACACAAACATTGTATGAGTACGGCAGAGGCAAAGTTCCATTACTATACTGAGAAAGAATCCTGGGATCAACTGGAGAATAAAGATTTGTACTGAGTGACCCAAGGGCTGTGGAAGCTTTTGTTTCTTTACATTTCGAAATGATTACCAACATAACACTTAAAATGAACAAAAAGGTAATCAGTGCTAGGGCAATCACTAGATACATTTGCAAATTAGATGGTGAATCTTCATCAGTGAGTTGATTATTGAGTTTAGGAGATGCCTGCTGAAAATTATCTGCAACAATGAAACTTAAGGTAACGGTTGCAGACAGAGAGGGCAATCCATTGTCCTTCACCAGAACCACCACCTTATGTCTCAAGATATCCTTCTCTTGAAAGGCCCTTGATATCCTGATCTCACCTGTTTGTTGACTAATGCTGAAGGGAAGTGGTTCTGACACATGTATGAAATGATAAGAGAGCCAAGCATTATGTCCCGAGTCAGCATCTACTGCAACCACCTTAGATATTAAGGAACCCTGTTCTGAGGAAAAAGGGACCAACTCAAAAAAAGCTAAACCACCATTATCTGGTGATGGATACAGTATTTGTGGTGCATTATCATTCTGATCCATAATATGGATAATCAATGTTGCATTGCTACTCAGAGATGGAGATCCACAGTCTTTTGCTGCTACTTGGATTACAAATTCCTTGTGCTGCTCATAATCAAATGATCGCTGAGCATAGAGAACTCCAGTCTCTATATTAATGGAAAGAAAAGAAGATACTGGGGAATCTTCTGTATTCAAACTGGAAATTGAATAAATAACTTTAGCATTGATTCCAATGTCAGTATCTGAAGCTTGTATGCTGTAAATTGATGCTCCTGGTAAATTATTTTCTTGAACATAGGCAAGAAATGTTGATTTCATAAATACTGGTGGGTTGTCATTAACATCTGATATTTCCAATCTGATGGTTTTCTTAGTGGAGAGTGGAGGAGATCCTCTGTCGGTTGCTAAAATTGAGATGTTATAACTTGATTCTTTCTCCCTATCCAAAGCACTTGTTGTAACAATTCTAAAATATCTATTAGTTGATGAAATTAACTGGAAAGGTGCTTTGTCAATGATATGACAGTCAACCTCTCCATTTGCACCTGAATCTTGATCATGGACTTCAATTAGCGCAATCACCGTGCCAGCTGCTGAGTCCTCGGGAATAGGTGTAGATAATGAGGTAACAGATATTTCAGGAGCATTGTCATTTTCATCTGTTATTTCAATCAATACTTTAGACTGGGCCACAAGACCACCGCTGTCCTTTGCTTCTACTGAAATTTCATACACTCTTGCTGCTTCAAAGTCCACATTTTCATTAGTTTTAATTTCTCCATTTGTAGGGTGAATGTGAAACATGCTGGTATAATAGGCATTTTCTGATGTTTTAGCAAATGAATATGTGATCAGAGCATTGGATCCTTCATCTTGATCAGTTGCTTTTACGTGAAGGACTGTAAAGTTGATTGGGGTGTTTTCGCTTATGCTTACTTTATATAC
>VKOC01023804.1:0-23143 GCA_009364415.1 Spea multiplicata
CATTCTCCTTGCCCTGCAGTATATGCCCTTTCCACATTCTCCTTGCCCTGCAGTATATGCCCTTTCCCTGCAGTATATGGTGCAGGTAGATGGTGGACTGCTAGTAGTGAGCTGAGCAGGGAACAGTAGACGACTGGAGCACCACAGCAGACAAAGGGTTAACTGCAGATACAGAGCAGGACGGCAGACAACTGGAACACCATCGCAGACAAAGGGTTAAACTGCAGACACTGAGCAGGACGGCATACGACTGGAACACCACCGCAGACAAAGGGTTAAACTGCAGACACTGAGCAGGACGGCAGATGACTGGAACACCACAGCAGACGAAGGATTAAACTGCAGACACTGAGCAGGATGGCAGACAACTGGAACACCATAGCAGACAAAGGGTTAAACTGCAGACACAGAGCAGGACGGCAGACAACTGGAGCACCACAACAGATAAGGGTTAATGAGGAAAGTGTAGTCAAGTCCGAATCCATGTCAAACAACCGTGAAGGCAATCCGAGGAAAACGGGAACAGGTACTGGCAGGAAAGGGTTAACAGGCAAAACTCAGGGGAATGGCAGGAACAAATGCCAAGTTGCTCTCTGGAACTACAAACAACAACTGAGCACCTTAGCAAAAGTATCAGTTGTTTAAGTAGTCCAGAGGTTCCCCCAATTACCGGTTCAATTTCCGGGACCCGGTCCCTTTAAGAGTGCCGGCTTTCGCGTATGCACGAAGCACTCGTTGGGACGCCGTCAGACCGCGAGGCAGGAGGACGGGTCCAGCAGCGGGTACGCGGCTACCTGCTGCACAGGTAAGTACAGTCCGTGACAATATGCCCTCTACCCATTCTCCTTGCCCTGCAGTATATGCCCTTTCCCCATTCTCCTTGCCCTGCAGTATATGCCCTCTCCCCAGGCAGTCTCTGGGCGGGTCTTTTTCCTCTCTCGCTCTCATACCTCCTGTAAGTGTTTGCACCTTCCTGAATAAGAAACAAATGATCCCTGAAGGACTTAACAGGAGAGTTTAGAGGAGAAATTCAGACGTCAGCGTAACGGGCATACCAGAGGGCAGATACATATATAATATATGCATACACCACGGATCTCAGTACATTAGATATAAATACTCAACAAGGAGCCCGCCAACATGAATACAAAGCAGGGGACTCAGCATCTCAAAATGAGAAGAAACGTTTGCGCCAAAGGTATTGGAATATGAGGATCGTGAAGCCACGCCCATTACTCAACTCCTCCTCTTTTCCACACTCCTAAAACTATTAATAATCATCACTGATAGATGTCGCTTGTAGACGTTACTTTGTATTAGGTCATTCCGAGAGACTCAACGATTCCAGCAAGCATTGCAACTGAGAAGCTCAAATCATGTGGTGGGACGAGAGGCTCTTGGGCCTCTTTAAGAAGAATTTACAACCCACTCTGACTTATTGGAGTGTGTTCTTCAGCTTCGGATTGTGTATTGCTTTTCTGGGACCCACCTTGTTGGACCTGAGATGCCAGACGCACAGCAGTCTACAGGACATCACATGGGTCTTCTTCGCTCAGCAGTTCTGCCTCCTGGTGGGTAGTTCTCTGGCAGGTGCCTTCAAGAAGACGTGAGTAGCATGCAGTTTCTTAACACCAGTGTCAAAGCAGTTAACCCCAAATGCCTCATCTGTGCTTCATCCCTTGGCCCTGGCAGAGACCACAGTACCCTCATTGTAGGCATTACTCCTTACGTCGCATTTCCTTGGTCTGATGCATAAGCAAGAGAGATTTCCTAAATATAATTTGCCTTTAAATCATCTCCAAGTTGGTCAGAAGTAATAGCACACGACTCTGAATGAGAATCTTCCAGTGCAATATTTACTACCCTCTTAAGTTTTTTTGTCTGCAAATTCTCTACCTTGTTGTTTTAACCCTGTATCAGAAGTTAGTTTTAGTTTAGTTAGTTTTAAACTGTGTTTTTCACTTGCTTGGTCAGAAATGCTTTTGACTTGATAAAGGGAGGACTTCCAAAAGCTTGTCTATTATTTTAAATACTGTTAGTCCAATAAAAAAGGTATTACAAGATTCTGCAACATTCTGGGTTTTTTTGCATTCTTATACACTGAACTAATACGGCTACCCCAAACTACAGTAAATGTCCACATGAAGCTTCCTTCTATAACTTTTAAGTCCCACATGTACATTAAAAGACATAATGCTTCCTCTGGGACAAAGTAGAAAGATGGCAGGCTTGCAGCTTATTTGATGTCCCACTACACTAAAAAAATGTGTGTAAAATATGTCTTAGAGTGCCACTACATATGGGATACCTATCACATCTAGTTGCTACTCTAAGGGTTTAATGGTAGGTCTGGAGGAATGTAAGACATTTTAACAAAACCTTTAAAGTGACTTCATTGCGCTTTAACCCCTTAATGACAAAGCCTGTACATGTACTTGCTCATTGTTTTCAATGGGTTTAGGGACTGGCCATTGTCCTTAAGGGGTTAATAGCCATTTGTGTTTAAAACAGGAACAAATAATATATATATATTTTAAAATTGTTAACTGATGTTTAGCCCATGATCTTAAACCCTTAAGGACAATGGGCGTACCCTAAACCCATTGAAAACGATGCATTTTGAGCCCGTACGTGTACGGGCTTTGTCATTAAGGGGTTAAGTTGTGGCTGTGAACTTATGTAACATATGCTGTAGACTTGTGTAATTGCAATGGTAATAGTTAGTGAAAGTGGAACCTGTAAGGAATGTATCTACCAGTGGTAGTTGGCAACAGGGCCGCCATCAGCAATTTTGGGGTCCTGTACAGATGTACAGTGGCATGAAAAAGTAAGTGAACCCTTTGGCATTACCAGCATTTATGTATAAATTTGATAATGAACAAACACAATCTGTTTTAACTAATAACACACATTATTTTATTGTTTGTGTACATATTGAATACATCATTCAAACATTCACAGTGCGGGTTGGAAAAGGTTTGTGAACCCCGCCTAGGCTAATTGACTTCAAGAAAAGCTAATTGGAGTCAGGAGTTAGCAATCCATGAAAATGGATTGGAGGTGTGTTTTAGAGCTACTTTGACATCTAATAAATCGTTTTGAGTTTGCTATTCTCAAGAAGCATCCTAGGAATATGAGCTTAAGCAGTTCTATACGGAAGAATGGTCCACACTTCCTCTTGAACATTGTACAGGTCTGATCTGCAGCTACAGGACGTGCTTGTGCCTATTGCTGCCAAAGATGGTTTCAACTAGTTATTAAATGCAATGGTTAACTGACATTTTCCACCAGCACTGTCACTGTTTAATTAATGCGTTCAATAAAGACTTAAAAGATTATCATTGTTTGTGTGTTAGCTTAAGTGCATTGTGTTGGTTTATACTCCTGTTCCAATACCTCCCTGTCCCCATCACCTCTGTAACTACATTTCATTTGTGTGGGGTGTCTGGTGTGTAGAGCAGGACCCAGCACCTCAACACCTGTGTGACAAGCAAGAAAGGTAGAGACATTGAAACTCCACTATGGAGGAACAAACTTCATTAGCACTGCCATAAATTATCAGGTCAGTGTGGTGGGGGGGGGGGGGGCAAAAATATCACATTATTGACAACAATGGCAGTGTACAGGTCTGCAGACATTTATTGCAACAAAATCAGATAAAACCAGGTTTTTGTCAATGCTAGCCTTCATTACTTTATACAGCAGTGTATTTTACATTCATAAAAAAAATATTTTTTTCCACAAGACTTCACCCTTTCAAGTGTATGTGTTTCTCTTGTCGGTATCATAATTGATCTGTGGTCCTGGCTTTTATACTGATTTATGAATAACAACCTCCGCCTCCCGAGTGTCCGTAAAAGGAGCAAATGCAAAAGAGAGTTGTTAACAAGGAGATGAACACTTGGTTACTCCACTGGTTTCATTAAGACATTAAATTAGACAAGATTATATCCACTAGTATTTGCTCATGTAATTTGCAAGGCACACATTTTCACAAATACTATAAAGGGCAGAAGTGGTTTTTTGTTTTGTTTTAATGCTGACATGTTAACATGGCTATGTATAATATTCTTAGTAATACATTGGTTGACACATACGTATTTTGAAATTTATTCTTTATTTACTAGCTTACCGCACCCTGGTTTCTCAAAGAGACAGGGTAGTTTGGCTGCTAGAAGCAACTGGTCTCTCTGGAAAGTACTCCCATTGCGGTCAATGGTAATGCATTCTGTTTAATGTACAGAACTGTAAAATGTAAGATTTTAGGCAAAATAACAGATCTGATTGATATTTGTCAATGCAACCTATATGTTTCTTGTGTAGGGTGACTATGCAATGTATGACCTCACTTTATGGGGAAAAATACATTTGTGTATGCATGTGAAATTAATTTTTTTTCTTTTAAATGTAAGTGAACCCTTAGATTTAATAACTGGTTAAACCTTCTTTGGCAGCAATATTATTATTAATAGATTTCCTGTATGACATCTTGATATACTTGGGAATTCATTATCTCCTCCATGAGTGCAAGCTGTCCAGGCAACCAAGGCAGTAAAGCGGCCCCAAATCATGATGCTTCCTTCACCATTGGGATGTTGAGCCATAGTCAATACATCCAGCTGGGCCTTGTTACCTGGATTACCCTGCCTTTATGAACCTGCCCTGGCCTTCAGTCAGGGCCTTTGTATTGAAGTCTGTGGACCTTTCTGCTGTGGCTCTGGACCTGCACCCCTGCCTTTCGTGCCCTTCCCAGTGGGCTCCCTGCCTAAAGACTTATTACCGGTATTTTATTTTGCCATACGTCCGGTTTCTTGCTTAGACTGTATTACCCTTATTTGCTGGTCCTGTTATATACATAAAATACATTGCATTACCTGGATTTCTGCTTGTGGTGTCTGTTTGCATTATCATGCACTGTGGGTTACAGACCGAACCCCAAGTATCCCCTGCACATGGGCTCCTACCCGACCTGATCACCCAAGTCCTGACAGATTGCTATCACACTCTTATCATGCGCGAGCCCCCAATACATGCTAAAACCTGGCTAGCTGCCCCCTTTGTGTATTGATGCTGCCAGCATAGATAAAATGCTTCCCTGCAGGATGGGGTCTGCACAACACTTACAGCCTCCCTGGGCCATGCCCCCACCCTACTTACACACCAATGCTATCAAACACTTATTCATTCAGTCATTCACACATATTCGTTCATAAACCCTTCCCCACCCCCCTACCTAAACTGCAGATCTCTCAGTGCTGCTTGCAGGGGTCGCTGCTTCCCTCTGCGTTGCTTGCATTCTGTGCAAACAACTTCTCTTGTCCAACTCAGGGGAGGCAAGAATGGAGCAGGGTCATGTGACATGACTTATATTTACGTGACTCCGCTGGGTTCCTGCTTCCCCTGCAATTTTTGGCCGATAGTTCGGTGCATCCCTAACACTTATTACACGCATTTTATGTGTGTGATGTTCATGTCATTCTCGGCTCTCAGAACACCTCATTGCCACAATTGAGACAATATCTTGGACACTTGGAATTTTGTTGTTGACCTTTGCAACATACACACTAGCACTAGTACTCAATACATTTAAGATGCACTACTTATCAAGAAAAAGAACACTTGCCATGCCTTTAGATACAGAACTGTACCCCACCTCCACAATTAATGGCAGGAAAGTGCTTCCATTGAAATATGTGGGCGTCAATTCTAAGCATGTGCACAGGATGTCTGACGTGTTAGCCATAAGTATGTAGGTAAGTTGGCGAGGAGTACCTATGCATTACCGAGCAAGAGATGTCTTAAATTGAATGTATATCCTTCATGGGAAGGAGCTGGCAAGTTGGGGAAAACCACCAAATGCATGGAGAATATTCTGGTTGTTCACACAAAAAAAAGCTAAAATATAAGGGGACACAGCTATCACATGCATTTAATACTTGGAATGTACATTTAAAGACTTAAAGATTAGTTATATTCCTACTTTTGTTTCTAGAGGGCACACTAAAGAATTAAAGGGTGAAGGAGATAGATACTATATTGTTCAGTTTGTCATCTAGAGAGGAAAAGATAATGTAACTGGGCAGAATGCATTTCTTTTACTACCCAAAGACTGTTTTTTTTGGTTGGTGAGGTGCACACGTAGACGGAACAATGACTGGCAGAGATCCAGAAAGGCAATATTGCTGTTTTTAGAGTTATTCTCTCAATACTCAAGAGCTTCTCTGTAGGGGACACAATAGTCTTCAGTACACATGACATGGGGACTAAATGTTGCTTCTCCTTAACCCATTAACACCAGAGGATATAGTACAACATCACAAATCTAAACCAGTTAATGATGGAAGGCAAATAGAGGGGGCCACAATATTAAAGTTATAAAGAAAATAGGCTGAATCCAAACATACAGATATCTCTTCCTTGACTTTTCACTAAGAAGCCTTGAGTAAAATAAATCATATGCAGTCTAGGACTTTGTTTTTTTTTTCTTTCCAGGGCCAAAATATCTTGTTAAAAAAGTTAAACTTTTGAGAATTCCCAGGTCTGGCTGCTGCAAAGTGCCAGTATTTACAGAGCCTGCCATTCTTAATACCGTACGTTGGCATATATGAACCGTCAGCTGTTATCCAGATATAAAACTACAAAATGGTCACTTTTAAACTTTGTTCTATATTTGTTTTTTTACACAATTGAGATCTTCAACCATTTTGTTTCTATAGCAATGTATTTTTTTGGGGGGGAGGGAGGCAGGTGTGATTTGCTGCTTTTTCACAGGGGTGAAGGGGTTAATATTCTTGAAGATTGCATCACAATATTTGTTAGGATTTGGTGGCATGCAGTGGAGACGGATATTGAGACGTAATAAATACAATAGGCTCATACTTTAGTAATGACATCCTGGAGTCTCCCTTTGAACAAACATGCTGGTGGCACTTAACCCGCACAGTGCTGTGTGCACCTAGAATAATATTGTGCTGTTCTGCGTACACTCAACACCACCCTATCACAGACTGTCACGGTCAGGACTACTTGCCAAGCCGTGACTGTGTGGAGGGTGTGGGCATGAAGGGGTTAATAGCACCAGGCATCTGGATTCACCCTTTAACAAGGCATAAGTTACACCAAATTAACCCCCAAATCCTGCCTGTATCCCCCCAGGTAGTCTGCCACCACTCACGATTTTGATACTGGATTCATGAGATATCCTAATTAGAATATATATCTCTATATATGTATCAACCCACCCCGGGCAAACACATAGATTATATATATATATCTCCTCTAGAAATTAGTAAATAACAATTTGGTAAAATGATCCTCAATACTAGAGCCCAAAGACAGATTTGGATTATGAATATTTTAATAACAAAAAGACAAAGTTTACACAGTGCCACAATTACAAAAAAATAAAACAGGCAAACCGTTCTTAAACACAGGACTCTCACTCACAAGTTTCTTCAATAAGCCGGCATGTGGGAACTCCTTAAGTCCAGATGGTTTCTTATGATGTTGTTCCAATCAGAGTATATCATGGAGTTCTGATTTGAAGTGGCTGCATTGACCCTAAATGAGGCTCCTTTGCAAGAAAACACCCCTCTGGTCACATGACCAATTATATGACACCTTTCCCAAGAATTGGTTCCCATCTTTGATCTGCCAATAAGTTATGGTGGAGTAAAGGTGATGGGGAAAACCCCTCCACTTAAGCTAGGAATGGAATTCCTATAACTTGGGATCCTTATGAGTTGGGCCATGAATCACCACAGGGGTCCTGGGAAGATGACACTGTTTTACATGTTGGGTATATTATCGTTCATCTGTAGCATAGAATTTGGGTGCACCATAGTATGCAATGGAATAAACTTAGCAGGCATCCTCAGAAAGGCACAACTATAAACCATCTTCAGGGCACACCTAGCCAAGCAGTGTCTTTCATCTGCTGCACTCAGTTTCCTTGACTGACCAATGTGTCCTCAACATGGCCCATTTCTTTATACTTCTTCAAAAAAACTTGGACAGAACTTGTGCCTAGGAGAGACCTTGTTGATGCAGTATAACTACCTTGTGTCTTGTTGCTGTGCTCAGTCTTGCCATGGTGTATAAGTGTTTACATCATCAGCAACCTCACCTTGCGGCCACAATTTTTCCTGCTTCAGTTGCTTCGGTTAATGATGGTGTTTCAACCTACATATGTAAACAGGTGCTGACGATCATCAATTTAATAACATTATATATTATACATTGTTATATATAGTTTATATAATGGTATACTTGTTTAATGCTACATCTAACTATACACCTACAAAATACTTGACCTTTGTGCTGGTTTGCTGCTGTTCGCTCACTTTGCATTTTGATAAATGATAAAAAGAAACTATCATGTCTGTTTCGAAAGCATTCTTACTTTAGAGCATTTTCACATCTGCCTAAAGCTTCGTAAAGTATGGCATGTATGTGTATATATACCTAGAGGACCAATGAATACCTGGTCTGTCATTAAAAAAAAAAGTCATCACAGGATCACTGCTGTAGTTGACCACTCCAGCCAACAGCAGATCCCCTGTACTTTCATACATGTGATCTCTGCTACAGCCAATCACATGCACAAGTAGTACACAGCCTTGGTCTCTGTTCTCTGTCTCTCTCCCCTTGTTACCATGATTGTAAGCTGAGGAGAGACAGAAAACTGTAACAAGTCTTGTTTCCCCACTTGAGTCCTTACTTGTGGAAATATGCATTTTATTTACACAAATTATACATTTTATGGTGTTTCTATATACTTTAGGACAGAGGGATTATCCCTCCCAAACAGGATCTTCTCCATAAACCTGTCTTTTCCTGTTCCGAATAGTTTATGAAACCTTTGTAAGAACTGGCTAAGACATTAGTGAATAGGTGCCGCGTTTAAACATAGATCTCATCTTCCCTGAGGCAAAAAGTAAAGAAATCTTTCGCTTGGTAGTAGTTTTAATAAGTTAATTTAAATATGGAAAAAGCTGTGTTGAATTAATTTAAATTCAAAAGCTGATATCCATAGAACCAGCAGAGGATTTGAAGTTAAATGCTTATAGGACGCACCTTACTGATAAAAGTTGTTTGTTACACACAGTCAGGTGGAACGCAAGATAAAAATGCTCTGTTACTTTTGAAGGACAGACAAAGGTTAAGGGATAAGATAAAATTAAACAATGATAGCATTGTCCTTTTGTAACTGATGTAATAGCTAAGATATTAATTAACCCCTTTGCAAAACAGGGGTACTTTGTGACTTAATGCAGGTGACCCCAGGTTGTGTGAACCCACTGTGATTACATCACTCAGAAAGACCGCCATGCTATGGGATTGGATGGGGATGGCTAAGCTGCTTTGGCACTTCAAGGACAATGCCCACCAAGTGACGTAAATGCAGCCGCATATTATGTTTTTATACTCATGCAGCCAGGTATATCCAACTGGTTGGACTCTTACTTAAGTGCCCAATCTGCCACTGGAGTATGCTATGTTTATGTGCCAGAAGCCTACTGAAAATGTGCCAGATGGCCAGTTCAGGCCTGAGGATTGGTCTCCTGCACTTGTAACCATCGGGTTACAGTGAGCACTGGAAGGCTCACTGCTACTTTAAATGTGATGTTCCATGCTTTCACGGTAGGTTTAAAGCCTACTGTTTCCATGATGGTATTGAATCATGCGAAGGAGATAAACAAAACACAAACCTTATGAATGTTTTATAGACCACTTGCATTGATATATAGATATATATAGATATATATATATATAGATATATAAAATACTTTTAGTCTATTTACCCCATCTCTTTATGCTTGACTATGGCTAATATAACAAAGAGTAAACTGTCTGGAATCAGGGCACTAATCTCTCCTTACAGAAAACCCGAAATTACTTATCTACGCCAGAGACTTACTTTTGAGCAGACAGCAAGTGCATCTTTCTCAATACTTGGACATTTTTGGTCACGGGGAACAAAATGTACATCTGGGGTAGTTACTTGCTTCTCACAGAAGACATTTGCCTTGGATTTTGGTTCTACTAATAGATTGCTCTTGAGGGTTGGATCATTCATTTCTCTGTAATGGCATAAGTGTGATAAAATGTGAGACTCTTCTGGGCAGGGATTTACTGTAGGGTCTGTTCTTGGCCGAGCTAGTCTAAACCTTTAGTGTCCACATGCAGAGAACAGAGTTGTGGAGCATCTTATGTAATGCATGCAGAAGCTGTATTGGAATAGAATGTAGTTTTTGTTTCAGAACACATCTGGGTTGAGGCCAAATGTAAAGTTAAATTAATGAACTTACTAAATATTGACAGCCGTATTGAAACTGGAAAATAACGTTAGTAGAATGGGGAAACCGACGGGGGGAGGGAGCGAATAAATATGGATATGGAATAAATAGGTATCTACTATCTGCCTTTTAGTTTTAAGCCTGTTAACTTCTGTAATCCAGACAAAACTAGTTTGTTATTCACTTGTGTTACGCACCAGTTAACTACATGACTCCCATTAATCTCATGTGTTTATCAGCTGGGCCCATTATTGTTTGGTACGACGTGACCTCATGTTCAAACACCAGGGTAAAAAGAGGAATGTCGGAATATAGCTCTCTGATTTCAAATACCAAAATGAATTTTGAACCTGAAGAGCAAGTCTTTTTCATTTACCTGCAAAATGAAGAATTTTCTGAGAGATTTGTTATGTTAAATTTGTGATCGTTTTACTTTAAAAACCTACTATACATTAATAGTGGTAGTAGTGGCCATTAATTAGTCATCCTTATGCTTACAACAATTTATTTAGCATACCATATAGCTGATGTTAACCCCTTGGCATCCATAGTGCTGTTCAATGCTATTGTGATTTTTGAGTCACTCTAGTATACACACGCCCATCATGACAGCAAGCAACAATGGGTCTTCTGGGGCCTGTCTCTTCTTGAGGATACCAAGTAACACTTCTATTCTCCCCATGCAATCGCTGTGTGAATAATGTTGTGTTTTTTTTTCCAGTCACAGCTGTCATAGTCTGTTTATATCCCTGCTGTAAGGGAAGGTGACGCTTTTCATTTGGATTTCTTTTGGATTTTTTTTGTTACAAGCCAGAGGGAAAAATTGCAGTAAAAAAATTAACAATAACCATAATATTGGCAATAACAATAACCTGTTAGGTTATACTGGCACAAAAAGAGATTTACCATCCATGCACGATTGTATAGTGTAATTATCTTTTGCTGCATGATTTTTTTTAATTCTTTTTGCTTAATGTTTCCATTGTTGTTTTGTGGGGATAATTTAAGGGCATTGGGTGAATGTTTGTTTGTTAGGGGGTATTTTCCTAGCTATACTATATGTGTGGAGTAGAATACATATTAAAGTTTTTTTTTTTATTATTACTGTACTATTTGTACTATAAATAGTGTGTGTGATATGTTTTCATAATATAAGTCTTATGGAAGTATTAAATAATACAAAAGTCATAGTTGAACAAAAAGAAAAAAAGGCATACTTTTTAATACTGTGGCTTTGCATCCAAAACATGTAGATACAAATTATTATTTGTTTTGTATAGTGTCATCAGATTCCACAGCACTGATATAAGATACAATATTTGTAAAAGAAAGTTTGTGCTCAAATATCTGAATTTCCCTTGCAAAGGTTTAACGAACAGCTTCTCAGGACAGCAGCTCGGTGGCATGCTGAGATGTGAAAAATAGATATAGCTTTATTAGCAAATGGAGTCTTCAGGTGAAGCTGCTTCCTTTTACTGTATTTGCTCGATTATAAGACAAGGTATTTTTTAGAGCAAATGCTCTGAAAAATACCCCTCGCCTTATATTCGCCTTATAATCGGACCTCAAATAGAGGTCTGGCTACAAGACTAAAATCCAGATCCCTTGCAGCGCTGCAGGGGACCTGGATCCTCCCCTCTGGCAGCCAGTGGACATCTGCACAATGCCAGCAGTTCTGCCGAGGCTTCTAAGACGGAGCTGCCTGTGCTCAGTCATACAAGCCCCGGCGGAAGTCCCGGGTAGCAGTAGAGGTTGTCTGCGCGCATCGTGCATTTTTCTCAATCATAGTTTTTATTAAATATGGAAAAATAGTTTTAGATGTGAATTTATATTTACTAATAAAACTTTTTTCTTATAGGGTAGTCTTATATTCAGGCCTTTCCTTTTCTAAATTAATAATCAACTTTTCGGGCGTTGTCTTATAGTCGAGCAAATATGGTAGTTTTATTTTTTAACCATTATATGTTTTGATGCTATTATATTGCCTTAAATAAAGCATATATATTGTTTTTTATGAGTAAAATGTAAGCCATTCATAAGGTTATCAAGAAACATTAAGAAAAACTGCTTCTAGGATCCACCAAACTAAAAATTATCCTGGCATATATGCGATAAAATAGTTTGAAATTTTAAATGTTGCCACCATGATGTAATCTAGATGATGATGTGTCCACAGTCCTATAGCAAATATCAGTTAGCTTAGGATAAATCTTTTTTCAGTATGCTTATAATGTTAATTTCATGGTTATGAGGGGAACACATAAATAATCGTATTTGTGTCATAGTGAGGTATGTTTTAATGATCAGGAGATGGAGGAGCCACCGTGCAGGTTTGGTTGGTAGTTGAAATGATATTTTTTCACCTAAGGAAGGTTTATACTGAACAAAATCTCACCATACACTAATAGTATAATAAACATGCCACTGGAAATACCATTTGTTCTTCTCAGAGACCTGGATCGATCTTCCATGATGATAAAGACGGGTACAGCTGAAGGACAACACTGATGTCACCAAATCATGTCTCACACATATGATCTTTAGTTTAGACTACTAACACATTTTTATTACTTACGCATGATTACATTTTCCACTTCTTGTTGTAAGTCCTCACACAGGACACTAATATTAGCTTAGTCTTGTTTGATCAATTTTGGAATTGACTCACAACCTATGGTTATGGCGTTATCGGTACTTCGCCATCTATAAGAATTATTGTAGTAATATGTTTACTTGCTAGTCTGCGCATACACTAGAGGTAACATTTTCTTTTTAACATCACCTTCCCCAGAATGAGGCTTTGCCTGTTCATCCTCTTCATCTCCTCACTGGTCATCTCCTTGGTCTTTGTTATCATTCCATTTTGTGGCCATGTTGGAGTCCTTGCCATGGTTATGGCAATTGCTGGGCTTGCCATGGGATGCATTGACACAATATCCAACATGCAGCTAGTGAAAATTTACCAGCAGGAGTCCGCTGTTTTCTTGCAGGTAAGACTGAAGCTAGGTGGCTGGATTAGAGAAATTAATGGACCTTTTAAGGATGAAATGGGTGAACTTGAGAGACAAAAAGAAAATAACCAGGGTGCTAAATAATATATTTTCCTTTGATGTTTATCCATCAAAATACTCTTAATTTTGTTATTATGAAGGGCTGTCCATAGCAAACACATCCCCTGCATAATGCATAACAGCATGCAGGGACAAGTAGTGGCTGCAAAGCAAACAAAATATTGACATGCATCTAACAGCCAATATACAAAGCACTTACCCAGAGTATGCAGTACAGTTTTGGTCACTTACCAAAAAAAAAAAGATTTTTGAGAATCATAGACAGTACAAAAAGGGCGCCTAAAATAACTATGGGAAAGCAAGGACTGCATTTTGAGGAGTGCGTATCTTAACTGGATTGATTTAGCTTGACAGAAAAGGTGTCTCTTATGTGATCTCATAAGTATATTTAAATGTGTAAAAGGGTAGTGCAATACCTTTTCTGGGGGATTGGTTGTCATAAAAACTAAGCAAATTACAAGCAACCATCTAAGATTGGATGAGCAATGATTCCATCTTGATCAAAGGCTGGTGATGGCGCTGTCTGGTGAAGTTCAGATTTTTTAGTTAATAGGAGTTAATCTGGGGAGAAATCTGTCTATTGAAGGCATGAATAAGAATCAAAGTGCTTTTATTAGCAATAAAAAAAGAAATGTACCAAGGCACTGTAAAAAGTTCTACATCCTTAAGCAATAGAATTTTTACTTTTTTCCCCTCACAAGGTGCTCCATTTCTTTGTTGGGTTTGGGGCCCTTTTGAGCCCGTTAATTGCGGATCCATTCCTCTCCGACACAAACTGTATCCAGTCGAACATAACCCAGAATGGGAGCACCAATCTAGAACACATCAGGAACTCCTTAGTACCACATCATCCTGGAAACCATTCTCACTTCGTTCTTCCCCTTCAGGGGCCAACAGCAACACGAGTATCCTATGCCTTCTGGATAATGGCTGCCATCAATGTGAGTTATAAATTCCTTATCTGGTGAGCGGAAGTTGCCAAAAGGTTCCTTTTTTAGTTACAGTTTGCTAGTTAAAGATATTTTATTTCATGCCAAAGCGGCCATAAGAAATACAGAACCATGGTGACAAATAGTAAATACGTTATTATTTACTATTTGTTAAGTTATATTATTACTATTATTATATATTATTATTACTATATATACTTTATAGAAAGTAACACTGTTTAATCTCTAAAGCTAAATAGGGTAATGAACTGGTTGCTAAATAACTATTGTTAATTTTCCACATTTTAATGCTTTCTTTCAGCTCCCCGTACCCATTGCTGTTTTCTTTCTGATGTATCAGAAGGGTATGGTGCCAGGCTTTACTCACAGGACTGGGACATTGTTATCGGCTGATGAATTGGCCATGGAAACTCAGAAAGAGAGTGACAGAAGTGACCCTGGGGTGGCAGCGCAACAGAACCAGTCTGAAGACCAGGGTAGCACCTTTTCACACTATAGTTTTGTCTATTGTTTGCCCAGAGCAAATCCATACTGATAATACTCCGCATAAGCTCAGTAGACTTCTATGCTCTTCATCACCTGGATTGCTCTTAATACACACCTTTCAGGCCATAAACTATGGCGCACTTTATTTTGTTCCTATTGGTAATAATAGTTACAGATGCTGACTTTATTAATATTGTGACATCTACTTAACAGTTATGCTAAGGAAATTGGGGAGGTAATTAATATGTAGAAGCAAAGCACAACTAGGCAGTCAACCTGAGTTAAAAAAAATAAATGTGCACTTAAATGGGTTCTTAGTGGATAGTCCCACATAAAATACTTGGATACACACTTAACTATGTTCATACACATGGTTAGCATTGGAACCTTTTTAAAACTGTGCTTTACCTTTTAAAAACTTCTTGCTTTCTTCTAAAGTATATTTCTTTAATGTAGGTCACGGGTTGTCGTGCTGCCAAACTACAAAGTTTCTGAAAGCTCCCTACACATTTTTTGCCATCCACGGCTGTGCGGCATTAGTCTTGTTTATGAGCGATGGGATAGTGGTAAGGCATATCAATACTTATATATATGCTGTCTGCTGCTGGGATAAGGGTGTGTTGTGGCTTGATCTGCTAATGAAAATTAGAGCTTGTTAAATAAAGGCATTTAACTGTAATTTTTAAAGGTTAAAGTCATGTTTAGAATCATTTATGTCATTTCATGCTGCTAATAACTATTTAAATTGTGACCAAAAAAGGTTTAGAAAAGGTTTAGTGTCGTCAATGTGCATGTCTTTGATGCAGGGTGAATATTCAGCTTTTATATATAGCTACTCTGTGGAGCAGCCGCTACTTCTAACCCACAAGACAGCAGGCTATTTACCTAGTCTCTTCTGGGGTTTAATCACGCTGGGAAGGCTGATCTCCATCCCCATGTCCTACAAAATGGCTCCTCGATCCATGCTCTTCATCAACCTGGTAAGGAAAAATACTTGGATAGAACCATCTTGCAGTTATTATGAAAAAGAATTTAAAAAAAAAATCACCTTTGTAATCATTACTAGCAGTTTTGTAGTCTAATTAAACCAAAATAAAAAATTATTAAAGAGCATCGTAACTTGCAACTATTATTTAAGGGCCCTTGGGGGTCGAGAGTTTATTATAGGATGATATTATAATTTCTCTGAGGTGCTTGTAGGTTACTGCTTTGGAAAGCCTGTTTAATCTCAATTAAAACTTTTATTGTTTTATTAGTAAATTACATGTATGAAGTTTATATTGCATACTTTATGAAATTCTAAGTATATAAAGACCGAAGACATTTATATTGGGGTTTCTGCATTTAGATGTTCTTTGAAACCAATGCCTGCGGTTTTCTGGTGGCAGAAGTATCAACAGAGATTGATACAGATTTTTGTTTCCTCAACAGATTGGTATTATGGTGACATTCCTGTTTTTGATATTGACACAAAACAGTGTGACTGGTCTTTTTATAGGGACAGCGCTTCTTGGCCTTTTTCTCAGTAGTATCTTCCCCAGCATGCTGGCATACACAGAGGATCTTCTGAATTACAAAGGTGAACACTGCGTGGTTGTCATGATCTTGATGAGCCCAGTAAATGTACTATGTCTATAACTTGACTAACATTTCATCCTTCAGGCTGTGCCACCACACTTCTTGTTACTGGAGCCGGGATGGGGGAGATGTTTCTACAGATCCTTGTTGGAATGGTAAGGAAGTGTTAAGTCTGGTGGTGTTGTCAACTTGCTATATGTTTGATTATCAGTTCCTATCCTATTATACATCATTAATAATGGACACTCTATCCAGAGTACGGTCAATATAAGTTAAAACTTCTACTAATAATCCTTCCCTCCTGTAGAACCAATTCATTAAATCTTATTCTCTAATGCAGGTAATCCAAACTCAGGGTAATTATAGTTTCCTTGTATGCGGAGTCAGTCTGTCGTCATTGGCTCTTACTTTGTTCGTTGTGTTACTGGTATTGGACAGCATACACCCAAGGACGTCAGGAGGTAATAGACCGTTGTCTTATACCGTAAATACCATATGATCATTATTCTACACCTGTACCCATATCAGTGTTGCTTTCTTTGTTTTTGCTTGGCATACCTAAATTATAATTATAGCATTGTCTTTCTGGCTTTGTGCACATGCTTTATCTATTGTTCAAGAAAATAGTTGTTTGTAACTTTTTTTTGTTTTTCACCTAATCTCCTTATAGCTTTACATATAAGATTCATACAACTGACATTTTCAGTATTTCTACTTGCCTTTGAAGTGGTGTACCCAAGGCAAAGGCAAATCTTTACTGGTGCCAAAAAACCTATGTTGAAAAGAATTACCATAACTCATGTTTTAACTAACTGTTTGTTCTGGAAATCAGAACTCAAATATTGCATGTCTGACATTTACATTTCATATGGCAAACAGAAAAGAAATGACACTAAAAATAGGATCCATAGCAAATGAATGTTAAGTAGACAAAAAGCACTGAGCTTTATTATAATCAGATTTAAAATAGATTACTATCAGAATTGTGCACATTAAACAGCATTTTGCTTGGATTCAAATGTAAGTAGGTGCATTTGCTCATTGGATTTAGACATCTGCAAATTAATGCAAGAACCTTCCTGTATACGTCTTGTAGCACTCCCATACAATATGAATTAATATTAATGCATGTGTAAATCCGTTTGGTTGCTGCTATATCCATGGATTTTAAAATGCGTGCAGCTCCCATTGACTTTTGATAGGAGGTCTACGCCACATGTGCACCAAGCATACCTCCAATAGCAAAAGTGTGCATGCACTGATCTGCATGCAGAAAAATGTATAGGAGTTCTTGCAAAATGGACTGCAGTATACATTAAATAAACAAATGGGGGACTGGACTGCTCCTTTTAAATCTGATCCAACTCTACAGGGTCTATGGTACCTGAGAACGACCTTGCTTGGGCTTCAGAACCTGCCTGGAATTCAAAACCAACTCTGTTTTGTTGGAGGAAGTCGGTCAGGGCAAAACCATAACTCCTGAATTTTATAAATGTTTTGTACATGGCTCTGGAAAGACATCTCCAAGACAAACAATGATTTTACTTTCATGCTGTTTTACCCAGTAAATGGCCTTGATGAGTTGTAATGTCCAACCAAGCTGGAGTTAAGAATACTGCAGGAATACAAAGAAATGCTTTGCTGCTGCTCTTGCCTTTTTCTTCTCTTTCTGCTTGCTTGTCAGTTGACCTTTGAATGATCCTTATACATTATTTGTAGAGGGCACACATTGCTCCTTAATATACAGCCAGTCTGCTTTGAAACGTCAGCTCTACCAATGTTTAAAAGTTTGAATATTATAAATTGAACACTGTCTCTTATCAGGTTCTTCAAGAAAACCCCCAGAACTTGGCAGAGAAGCTGTCCCTTATCAGAGGTAGAATAAAATCCTGGTCTTCAAACCATGACTGTCAATATGGACTATCTGATATTTAAAAGCATCTGGTTTCACAAACCTCTCTATCGTAAAATGGATTGTTGTCTCTGAAGGTAGATGCTGTTCAGAAACTCCTTACATGTTAATGTTACGTAGGTACTTGGATATTTGGCTACCAGCAATGTAGCAAGATTATAGAAGATGTTCTTCCCAATAGAATAAGCAGAAGCATGTGGATGTTGGAAACATGGTACTCAATATGTCCATCCAAACCTTTTTTTTTTTACAGAAATGTTGTTAGGAGTTTCTGTGCTAAAGACTGATTTGCAAGATACTTGCTGTGTTAACTAACTGACTATGCAAAGCATCATGAAGGACTCCATTAAGTTGTTTCTTCAAGAAGGGGTGAAATAGTCTTGTATAATGCATTGTGTAGGATATACTATACAGCTCGGCAGGAGCAGCATAATGGAGTCGGTCCGTTTCACAGTGGTTAATGATATCAAGGAGCTTAAAGTTTGAACTCTTCTGGGAAAACCCTGTTCAGTGAATACACTTTGAGGAAAATAATTATTGGGATTTATTGCACCCAATCTTAATTAGCGTGTGCCCAAAGACATTTTTTGGTTATACAAAAATGCTATTAGTTACAGGGGGTTTATTTACAAAACAAGGAGTTTCAACTCTTTTCACTACATGTTATAAAGGGTTGAATGCAGTTGTACAAGAGCTTTACTTGCCTTGTATAAAAGAAGCATACATTACATTAAGCAGGGGCTCTCCAATCATTTCTTGTATGATTGTCCTTTTTACAATGTTTAAGGTAAAACACAGCAGGCGCTTTAGTGGGTCAAACCTTGTAATGGAAAAGCTAAAATATGATAAAGGGGGATTTTCATATTAGATTTAAAAAAAAAATTCAAGGTTTCCTTGAAAGAAGACCCCCCTGTGGCTTTGAAAACGCTGAGGGAAAAAATATAAAGCTTAATAGCTTGAATTCAATACTTATTTGCAAACATAAAAACACTACACATTTGTGCTTTCATTTATTTCAAGAAATACTTTTCCTTTTTTCTGTTTCAAAAGAAACAATACCAACCATTTTCCTGACGTTCCACAATACTTGGCATTTTTGTGACCCCTTACAGTTGGCATTCTCTTTTGTTGGCAAGAATAAACCCAGCTGCCAGGAGCATGTGTTTGGAGTTTGTACATAAACATATAGGCATAAACCTAGTTTTTCGTGACTGACCAAGTTTGTGAGGTAAATGGGGTATTGACAGATTGTCCAAATTAGATGTTTCTATGTTTCTTCATATTTACGTATGAATACATTTAAAAAAAAATAATAATAATTTAAGACCCACGATCTTAGTGTGATCTTAGTGTGCCCAATGCTACCTGAAAAAGTTGGTTTTGTGATACCAGTTTCCATATTGAGTGTTTTATCAATAAAAGGTTATATACAGGCTTTTGAGGTTATTATGATTCCCATTATGTATCTCTGCATATGGATCTCAATAAAAATTACACCATTATGTTGAGAGCGAGTTCTACACACAGTACCATGAATTCCTTGCTTAACTCTTGGCAGCAGTGACAGAGACTCCTCTTACCTGACCAGGAAGAACAATGCAAATAAATTACACCTGTTTTACTGGCCCCATTTGTAATTAAAAAAAACTATATCTGAAATATACTACAAAATAAGTATATTGTATAGGAATGAATGCTTTCAGGAGATGAAAAATAATTCACGGTAAGAAGAATTCTCACTTCCCTTTGCAGCAGTGACATAATGCCATAAAAAGGCATGGAGGGAATCCACACAAGGCTGGCTGAAGAACCTTCTTTCCAAGATCAGGTCCAGTAAAACATTCTCTGCCCAAGATGCTGCTACTGACCTAGTAGAATGGGATCTCAACTTTTAAGGGGGGTCTGTACCCATTGGCTTGTAAGCCTGGACAAGCCAACGCACAACTGTAGGTCTTGACACTTTTTCCTGAAAATGCCACCAAAAAATAGTCTGGTGGAAGGTACACTTTTTTTTATCATGACTACAGAAGGTAGGTAGGAAGGTGAAACCTGGATCCCCTCCCATGACACTACTGCTTCTGCTGCACTCTCCTTCGGAGGACTACACTTCAGCCACACTCCTAGGCCTGATGACAGAAAGGATGGCGGTGTAGGCATCCTTCTCTCACCTCACTGCACCTTCCAGAATACACCAAGCCCTCCCTCCCTCTCAATCTGTTCCTTTGAAGCTCACACAATCCGTCTTTTCTCTCCACTCTCTTCAAATTGCATTCATATATCGCCCTCCAGGCCCTACCTTGCAGTTCTTTGACCACCTTTCTGCCTGGCTCCCTTTCTTCCTCTCTCCTAACATCCCCTGTCTTATTCTGGGTGACTTTAACATCCCTTTAGATATATCTAACAACTCTGCTAGCTCCAAACTCCTCTCCCTGACATCTTCCTCTGGTCTCTCTCAATGGACTAATTCCCCTACGCACACCGAGGGACACTTTCTTGATCTGGTTTTCTCCAGATCATGCTCCCTTTCAGATTTTTCCATCTACCCCTTCCCTCTGTCTGACCACCACCTTCTATCTTTTTCTCCAGTGCTATCCCCTAACAAGACAAACTTACAGCGCTTACCTCATACTTGTCGGCCATTACCAGAAAATACCATTACCCAACTGTCAGCCTCACTCGAACCTCTCTTACCTTCCATGTTAACCCTTTCCTGCCCAGACACAGCAGCCTCTTTTTACAACAACACACTTGCTTCATCCCTCGACACCATAGCTCCAATTACTACAAGTTACCCCCGACAATTTAAACGCCAACCATGGCATACCAAAACCACACGGTATCTTCAGAAGTGCTGCCGCACAGCTGAGCGCTACTTCAGAAAATCCAAATCCAGCGAAGACTTTACTCACTATAAATTCATGTTCCACACCTACAACTCTGGCCTCTCTCTCGCCAAACAGCTCTACTTCTCCACTCTCATATCCTCTCTTTCTTCCAACCCACAATGCCTTTTTTCTACTTTCAACTCCCTTCTCTGTCCCTCCACACCACAAACCTCTCTCACTGCCCAAGATCTTGCTACCCACTTCAAAGAGAAGATCGAGACTATTAGAAAAGACCTCTCTTCCTTACAACTCCCTCCTACACCACTCAACACCACTCTCTCCACTCCTACTATACTAACTGCCTTTTCCCCTACAACCGAAGAAGAGATAGCCACTCTTCTTTCTTCCTCTCACCCAACAACCTGTCCCCTTGACCCCATCCCTTCACACCTCACAAAGTCTCTATGTCCATCCCTTGGTCCATCTCTTACCCACCTATTTAATCTTTCTATCATCTGGATCTGTACCATCTGCCTTCAAGCATGCACTAATCACACCAATTCTAAAGAATCGTTCCTCAGATCCCATCTGTTTGACTAACTACCTCCCTATCTCTCTGCTTCCTTCTAAGCTGCTTGAACGGATTGTGTAATTCCCTCCTTGACCCTCTACAGTCTGGTTTCAAACCCCTTCACTCTACTGACACAGCTCAAGCAAAAGTCTCCAATGTCTTGCTTTCTGCCATAGCTAAAGGTCACTACTCTATTCTAATACTACTGGATCTCTCTGCTGCTTTCCATACTGTTGATCACCACCTTCTTCTAGACTCACTTGCTTCTATAGGAATTTGAGATACAACTCTCTCCTGGATCTCCTCATATCTGTCTAACCGTTCCTTCTCCGTCAACTTCTCTGTCAAGACATCATCACCCCTTCCACTTTCAGTTGGTGTCCCCCAAGGTTCAGTCCTTGGCCCTCTGCTGTTCTCTCTTGATACTTCCTCTCTTGGCAAACTAATCAACTCATTTGGCCTCCAGTATCATCTATATGCAGATGATACCCAAATCTACCTGTCTTCTGATCTCTCTCCATCTCTCATGTCCCGTATTACCAATTGCTTGTCTGCTATTTCTTCATGGATGTCACAACACTACCTGAAACTTAATCTTTCTAAAACTGAACTCATTATCTTCCCTCCCTCCATCTCCACTCCACTACCTGAATTCTCTATCACCATTAACAACACAACTATCTCTCCTACTAACCAGGCCCGATGCCTTGGGCTCATCCTTGACTCAAACCTCTTCTTCATCCCTCACATTCAGTCCCTCGCCACATCCTGCCGCTTGCACCTAAAAAACATCTCTCGTATCCGCCCATTCCTCACCCAAGAATCCACAAAAACTCTGGTTCATTCACTTATCATTTCCCGTCTAGACTACTGCAACACTCTTCTGGTTGGCATTCCACTGTCTCGACTCTCTCCTCTACAGTCTATCCTAAATGCCGCTGCTAGGCTCATCTTCCTTGCACGTCGCTCCTCTTCTGCTTCCCCTCTCTGTGAAACCCTCCACTGGCTCCCGATTACCTTTAGAATTAAATTTAAGATCCTGGTACTGACATATAAGGCCATCCATAATACTGCTCCTCCGTACATTTCTGACCTCATTAGCAAATACTCTCCTACTCGATCCCTATGTTCCTCCCATGGGCTAAGGCTCTCCTCCTCACTCGTCACCTCTTCCTTTTCCCGTCTACAAGATTTCACTCGAGCTGCCCCATATCTCTGGAATCTACTCCCAGGGAACCTTCAGCATTCACCCTCCCTCCCAACATTCAAGAAACATCTAAAAACCCACTTCTTCAGAGAAGCCGCACCACCTTAGCTGCTAGAACATCCTTGTCATCGATACAACCACCACACTACCTCTCACCCTTTCTCTATGCCTTATGTTTGTCACCCAATCTTCCCTCGAGATTGTAAGCTTGCGAGCAGGGCTCTCTTCACCAAATGTATCGGTTT
>VKOC01023805.1:0-33672 GCA_009364415.1 Spea multiplicata
GGGGTAGAAAGTGATAGGGGAGGGAGAGGGGGTAGATATAAGTAAAGAGTGTGCATTAATGTGTGGATGCATTGAGTGAATGAGGGAGAGCATGAGTTAATGTGTAGACGAGTTGTCTGAATTAAAGTGTGAATTAGTGAGTGACTGTAAGAGTGTTTGTGTATTATAGATGTAAAATTGTGGATGGGCAAAGATGGCACTAGCAGGAGGTTTGAGCCTTGGGGACCAAGATTGCACAGGCAGGGTGTATATGGGACAAAGATTGCACAGGCCGGACTGTTTGGGGACAAAGTTGACTTGTGCTGGGCTATTTGGGGACAAAGATTGCAAATCTAATGTGTGTGATCTGGGTGCTGGCCGGGTTCTATGTGGGCAGTGTGGACGCCAGGGCTGGCTATGGGGTGTGCAACCTGTGATCTATGCCTGTAATTTAGGGGGTTTTAAATATACCTTTAATGCCGTGTTTTTATGCGAATTCCAATTGATCTTTACCTGCAAAGCTGGGGTTTTGTGTTATTCTGTAGATACATATCTGCTATGCTATGTTTCCATACATTATTTATGTGTACCTGCAAATACAGGGTTAAAATTTCTAATTCAGTTGATTAATACCTGGAGTGCTGTTTCCATGTATTTATTTGATCTATACCTGCGATGCTACGTTTCATATATTAATATTGTATACCTGCAAATACAGGATTTGTATGTCTGATTCTGTTTATTTGATATGTACCTTCAGTGCTGAGATCACAAGTGAATTTCAATTGATCTGGGTTTGTGTGTTGATCTATACCTGCTATCGGCAGCAGGGACTAATATTTATATATATATGGGCAGCAGGGGCTAGTAAATGGGTTTTAGATATTTGGACAGGGGCGCAATTTCAGTGCTTGCCATAGGCGCTATTTTCAGTAGATACGCCTCTGATTACATAGGTAGTGAAATGTGTCAAATAATGTATGATATCATTATGATGTGAAAAAAAAAGAAGCTTCATTTTCAGGAATTAGTAAATCAAACGTGATTACTTCACTTCTCGTTTCCCTGCTTGGTGAATCATGCCCTATCACTCTCTCCAATCCATTCTTTCATCACAGATTTATACTATTTTGGAAGGTGAGCAAGGAGTTCCCACCAGCTGTACCAATATGTGAAATGAGTTTATAGAACCCTCTCAGCTCTACATAAGCTTCTGTAAATGAAACCCATGTGGCTTTGGGAGAATATCATTCATATAACACAGTAAGAATCATTGTTCTACATTATTTATATTACACATAGTATACAAAGAAGCAATTTATATTTTACCAAGCTATTTGCATCTAGCACCTACCTATATCAGATCATAGATGCTGGATACATACAGTTTAATGCTCATATACTTCCTAGAAAATGCATTGCGTGCATGTTTAAAAGTAAGTCTTTACATGCACGGAGAAAGAGAGATGTGAGCAACCCTGTTATTTTAAAAGCTTCTGGCTTTGTAGACAAACGGAGTCGTTGCACTACTACTAAAAATAAATCAGGCATTGGCTTTGTTACACGTGTAATGTTGTAAGCAACCACTTCATGTGTATTTCTGAAACCTCATATTTAAACAATGACCAGACCTGTGAACCAAGGTGATCTCTTCCTCCGTAGCCTCCCTGACAGGTAGCCCGACACATCTCTGCACAAGGTCGTAATGCTGCAGACGCTCGTAAGATGAAGATAATCTCTCAGGTACCTCAATCGCGCATTCTGGGCTTCAAACAAAACAATGAAAATAATGACATTTAGAGTATATGTGTAGCAACATGGTACATTGTAATTTAACCCACTTGACTTCTGATATAGTACATTAAAGCTGACAGTAATCAGGTTTTTTAGAATTACCTCTGATTTGAACAGATTAGATGCCTTCTCGCTAAAAGAAATGTACAGTAACAACTGTGACAGCTTGAGTTTGAGTGTCTTTAGCCTTGGTCTATGTAAACTACTAGTAATCGCGTAGGTGCAGATCACTAAACGGCGTGGTAGACTTCTTCATAAATGATGTTTGTGGCCCTTGCAGTCAGGTTTGGACACCTCTATTTTAAATTGTTATTCAATGAATTGTCTTCTCATAGAGGTGTAATTTGTGTACTTACTCATCCCAGAGCAGCTTGTAGTTCATCATTTCCTCATCGTAAACCAATGCTGTGCTAGAAGTCATATCCAAAAAAACTGCTGCGCTTCTGTATAAGACAGAGAGGATCTACATACGTCTAATGAAAAGGAGAGACAGAGCAATACTATACTGTAAATACGATGTATTGAGAACTTGAGAATGTTCTTAGAGAAATTATTTTATCACCTCTGACCCAACAAAACATATTCATTTAGATTATAGCATGACTTGGGGCAGGATAAGGGCATGGCTGTAAAATTGTTACCTGTCGGCCAACATGATGTACCAGCTGTCAGAATAGTTTGACTATAATGCTAAAATACACTGCAGGTGCACGGTTCCAGCTGCCAGAATGCCTGGAACAAACCATAGGTGTACTTTCCAGCTGCCAGAATAAGCTGCAGGCAGAGTTCCTGCTGCCAGAATATGCTGAAGGCAGCCAAGGGAGGCAACATAACTGGAGATAGCCCTGTCAGGTTCACCAGTGAACTGCTGCTCTTCCTTGTGACCGGTTGAGCCCAGCATGGACGATGGCGATCATGGAGTGACTATTGAACTGTTCTGTGGTTGTTTAGATCCGAGCTAGAATATCCCCCAGAGTTGAGGCTTCTGCTACCTGAATGGCTGGAAAAAAACTCTAGGGGGCATACTGTGGTATGATTCTTGCAAATGCTCAGTAGAAGGAGTTCAGCTCCCTTTGACATCAATAGGAGTAGTAGTAGTAGTAGAATACATGTGATCACGGTGACTTCCATGGAAACGCTACTGAGCATGTGCAAAAAGTTAGCACAATAACGCTTCCTGTAGATGCAGCCAGGAGAGTAGAAGTGCAATAAAATGCATTAGCACCCATTTAAAATGGAACCCTAAACGCAGAAAAAAACCATACAATTTTACACATAACCCCAACATATAACAAATATCAATATTTTCACAATGAAACCCCTAGACTATTTAATACATGGTTAGACACCCCACCCCAATCCAAAGCCAGTTTTGCAATTACCCTCCCTCATACACAAATGGAAGGGATTGGAAGTTGGGGAGCACTTGCAGCTCGCCTCATCTTATGGAATATGGGGGGGGGCTGCCTGTTCTTTTCTAAACCCTTCACAGCTGTCATCTGCTGAGAGATTTATATTGCTTGGCACAACCAACTAACATTAATTGTGCTGAAGAGACCAACTATAGCCGACCGGTCCTAAGTACCTGCTCTGCATTCCAGTGATAGAAGTAATCGCATATACGAAGACCCTACAGGGTTGCTTACTTACTGTGCCACAGTTTATACCCACGCCAAAGTCCTCGTTGTCAAAATGTTTTAAATTTGAGAGCTAATAAAGTTAAACAGAGTAGTATGTACTAGAGACAATAGGATCGCTAATGTTGTTATTAGCCTAGTTAACATGCACCCGTTTTTGCCTACGCCAAAGTCTACGGTGTTGAAATGTTCATATTGTTCTGCTAATAAAGTTAAACAGACAATCCAACTGAGTATTATGTACTAGAGACTACAACCAGTTAGCGTTCTCTAACCTGTCTGCTCTGACAGTTGACTTACGACCGAAAAGCATAGTTTTTCCGGAGACCTATATGTATTGTAGTGTATGAAATCGACAACGCCAAAATGGTTCAGTGAAAATAAGAGTCTGCGCTAGATCTCTTGCGTTTAGAGCTCATGTAACGAAGAAGTGCCCTCATGATGCGAAGTAGCTGTAGTGTTTAGTGCTGGAACTGGATCTTTTAATAAAAGAAGTTTTTTAAACTTTCGAACTTGTCTTGCCTGGGAAGGGTCACAAACGTAGAATAATAAAACGCAGACTGAGTGAAAATGTTTATGCGGGTGAAACCAGTTTAATTTATGTATTATTACACTTGTAGGCGCTAATAATGAAAGTATGGTTCCAATCTGAATTAGCACTACTACCGAAAGTTGTACACGATCTTGTTATATAACATAAAAGTACAGTATACATGTTTTTCAAATATAAATAAATATTTACACAAAAATCAGTTCACTTGCACTTTACATATTATTAGAAAGTTAAATAGCTGATCTGAAACTTTAGAGCTACATAGAGGTGGGCAAACAACCCGTGCTCGGCTTATCAGGCTAGATTTGCACACAGAATAAGAAAAGTCCTCATACCGAAACACTAAATAAATGGGTGATTACGCTTCATGAGCTGGGCCTATTCTGACTTGAGCCCAGCTTCAGCGAATGTGAGATCTTCATACAGTTACATAAATACTGGTATTCTAGCGTATTACAGGCAACCTGGGACCGTGGCTCCTGGATCCCAATTTAAAATCATTCAACAGATGAGCATGAACACGCTTGTCCCATTTGGGACACCGAATGGGGAATCAGAGAAGCATCGCATTTCCTTCTTTTCTTTCTATTCTACTCATTGTAGAACAAACCAATTTAGTGATTTTGTGATTATCAATGCAGTTGTACAGAAAACATGATTAGCTAGATCAAGGTGTTGTGTTACTGACTAAATAGTGAGTTTATTTATCTCTCGCACTTAAGTACACTACATGTCCAAAATGATGCGAAGAAGCAGTACTTACCACACATCTTATTCCAAAATCATGGGCATTAATATGGAGTCAGATCCTTGCTATTGCTGCCATCTTCGCCCCCACTCTTCTGGAAAGGCTTTCCACTAGAATGTCACTAGAATTAACACCGCTAGAGCTGACTCTTGGTTTTGTGCGTGGTGATCTTAGGTGATGTGTGGCTGCTCAGTTATAGAATCTCGCTCCATGATGCTCCTGACAAATTGTTTTTGTGCAGATGTTTCATCTAAGGGCATTGTGAAACATGGTAGCGAATGTTCCCACCACGGACTTACCATTTTTCAATGCTACTCACTAAAGCACTCGATCTGTGAGCTTGTGATGCTTAGCGCTTTGGTGCTGGGCTTACAGTTGACAAGCACAGCTCTATCAGGGTAAAATAACATGAAGTCATTTGTAGGAAAGATGGCACCCAATGGCTATGCCATGGTAAAGGACACTGAGCTCTTTTATATGAACCATCCTGTTGGTCTAGGGAGATTGTTAGTTAATACAACTGTTAGCCATGTATATGGCTGAAATTGCCAAATCTCTATATTGTATACGTTAGGAATGGCCTACTGCAGGAAGTACGGTATATAATATAGTATAACCCGGTTGTGTTAAACCCCTTTAAGCTAGGTCCTTTGAGACATTAATAGATGGTTAGTGCAGTGTTTTCAGATTAGAATGAATTATTAATTATAATTTCAAGACTAGGATACCTAGCTGCTCGAGCTTATACCCAATCTTTATGGGAGTTTGTTCTGCTGTAACCCACCATGCCCATATGTTAAAATGAATATTTTTTATGTCATCTTTCAGAAATAGCAGCAGAAAATATTGCAGGCATGCATCAATCCAACCGAGATCATAGGGTAATGTGATGATGACAGGCATTATAGCAGCATGGTTCTCAGGCGGATATTACAGCTGTGGAACAAGGTTACACTTAGCACACAGTGAAATTGGGCACTTACGGAAATTAGTGAATTATAAAAATGGTTTGAAAGGCAGAAAATTCCTACCTGGCGTGTGCGTGACAGCTGTCACATATCAAGCTGATACATGCTGTGACACATACATTAGTGCTCCATGAGACTCTAAATATTATCTCAAATATTATTCAAATTTGAATCTGTAATTAAAAAAGATTCTGATTAGACTAGGAAACAGGTGTCAATAAATAATTGGCTAGACAGCACAGAGAGGGAATGCGATGGATCCAGGGGCTTGTTTAGTACAGATACTAGGGAGAAGCCTATAAACCACTTAACCACATTAAATCACAAAAAGAACATGGCAGTGGTAATTTGTAGGGATCTAGTTAAAAGACAAGTGGTTGTAAATGCCCCACATTTTTCAGCTGGATTCCAGGGTTCTGTCCTTGGGCCCATTATTTTTACTTTACTTGTCAATGACTTGGAAGAATTACTGGAAGTAATCTCAATTTTTGCAGATGACACAAAATTGTATAAATTAATAAAGTCTGAGGAGGGTGTCATTTTTCTGAAAAGGGATTTAGACAAAACGGGAGAATGGGCACTCAATTGGCAGATGTGTTTTAATAAAGATAAATGTAAAATTATGCACTTGGGTAAGAAAAAAATGGTATAGACAAGGATTTGGGTGTTCTTATTGAGAATAGACTGCGCAGCTGTGCACAGTTTCAGGCAGCTGATGCTAAAGCAAGCAGGATGCTGGAATATATCTAAAAGGGGGTGGGTTTAAGAGATCCAAACATAATTTTGGTAAGACCACATCTGCAGTGCAAGGGTTTTGGGTACCCGTACAAAAAAGGACATATTGGAAACAGAAAGTGCTTCTTTACTGGTAGGACAGTTAAATTGTGGAATCAATTTAAAATGTATTTATTTATTTATTAATTTTTACTTTTTGTATTATACCAGCAATGTGGCAATCTAAGATTATAAATGTAACATTAAATATCCTTGTATAATGCATATATGCACTTTTTATGTATACTTGTATTTTATGAATGTGAGGAAATGTATGCCCATTGTATGTCTGTATATTTGTTATCTGTTGTTTGATTATTGGATACAATTTAATAAAGAATAATAAAAATAAAAAAAGATTTTAAAAAAAAAGTGGAATCAGTGTATTTAAAAAACATTTGGATGTTTTTCTAGATATGAAATGTTTATAGGATTTTCAGGAGTGAAAGTAAATAAGGTAATGTTGATCCAGGGTCAATCCTACTGCCTTAAAGTCACTTTGTTGTCTCTGTGGGGTGGGGTTGCCTTCTGAATCAACTAATATGGGTTTGTAGAATGATTGAAGTTGACGGACTATATGTCTTTTTGCAACCTAATTAACTAGGTAACGATGTAAACTGGTTCTGAACTTTTTTACTCCAGTTGGTTGGAGTTAATATTGTTGCTTCCAGAGGATACTAAGCATTATTTACTCTTTAGGCTTGTGCACACATTTCCTTTTTCAAAGACCAAGCTGTTTGCATTGCTGAATCTTGTACTATCACTAGGCTAACAATGTTTTACATTTGAATACCACTTCTTTAAAAGCAGCTATTCTGTGTACACATAAGACATTGATATATTCCCAATAATTGATCAGGCTTGAACCCTACAGAGACCCGTTCAGCCTTATAATGTAAGGGAGTGTGGTCAAGCAGCTCTAAATTCTCCACATAGATCTACTCAATGGAGAGGGCTTCATTTTTTTAAGAAAAATGACCAGACACAAATAAAATATTACCATGCCTACTCTTAGTAGCCATTTAGACTGGCTCTTATATAACTCTTCTTCTCCCTTCAACAATAATTGCTTTTTTTTAATTTCATTTTGATGCAGAGCCACCAAGAAGCTTGTAATTATACTTTACTGTTTTTTACATAAAATGATTTTATATAAATAGTGTACATAGATTAGCAAGCATCTTCCCTTGTTGAGGTTTTATAGGCCTGTGCAGTGCAGGCCTCCCAAGATCTTGGGAGCCACCAGTGTACCCTAGTGCATAAATGGGCCTTTGAAGCTGACACTAATTTCATCTACTGCTAATGACTTCTAAAAAACTTCATGTGCTAGGCGTTATCCCATTACAAGCTTATTTTGTATATAATTGTACCCTTTGCGTTTATTTGCTCTCTCTATTACCATGCATAATGGTGGCATGTTCTGAGACACAGCCATTTAGACGTATGAATAACTGTGAACCCTGGTGGAAGGGTGTGGTAGGTGTTGGGAGTCACTTTAATGTAACATGTAAATTAGGAAGTTCAAAGCCTGACATGGTTAGACGATGTTTGTTGTACGTCTACAATACTTGTCCCAATTTATATGTTATTTACTTGCCCTTTATAAAACATTGTACATATGCCTTACCAGCTAAATAAAACTATTTGCATTTTACTTCTGTAAAGGAGGGTTATGGTCTCATCTATGTTTTTACTAAGGTCAGAATAATTAGAATAACTATAACGTTCTCTACTGGATCCTTTCGTAGCCTCAGGCAAAGAGTGGGAGCAAAAGCTTAGTGCCATGAGGCACTTGGCTCCACAAGTTATTGACACATGGACCACGTGTTTCTGTGTTCTCCTCTGTGTGCTCAGATATTTCTACCCAGACAAGATGAAAAAATATTTTTTGATTATGGGAGAAAAAATCAATTTGACCCATCGAGTCTCCCCTTATAGAAATAAATTTAGCTTTAAGCACGTTTCATGCTTTTTTAAATTATTTTACTTTGTTTAGCTGTACTACCTCCAAAGGCAAGCTATTCCACATTTCTACTACCCTTTCTGTAAAAAAGAATTATCTCACATTACAACTACCCTCTTGAACATCATTTAACCTCTTGTTATATTTTATCTCCTTTCTCGCTTCTATGTTGTCCATGGAAAAGTAAAATAAAATGTCAATGTCTATTAGTGAACTGGATAATTATTCATCCTCCATCAACATGATTATATTTCACATCCAGTATCAACAGGAGTAAAATAAACTGTTTTGCATCTTAATGCAGGTCTGTGACCTTTTTCCTCAAATCCTACATTTTACGATTAAGTACAGTAAAAAAAATCCTATGTGATATTGAATTCTTCATCTAGTCTGTAGAACTATCCCATTCTTTAAGTAATATCTTTCTTATTGCTGAATAATGGTTATTGCTTCAGATAATACAGTAGTGATTGTATATGCCAGTTGTGCCATATTTTGGCACACGGCTTAGTTTCCTTGAGGTGAGCTTTAGCTAAATAACTCCAAACCACTTCCAACGATTATAGCACAAGCTATAGGTGATTTTTTTTTTAGCCAACAGTCCATCAGCCTTTCCATGTTGCTGAACGGTAGTCATCTCATCGGAGTATTCCTTCTGCTAACTTTCAACCTGTAATGTCGTCTGGACTAACAAAAGCTGTCTGGCCAAGTGACAGTGATAATCACACACCGTGCTCCAGGGTATAGCTTTATCAGGTCCTTAGAGACAAAGATTTCACCATGCAAGCAGATGGGACCATCAAGGAGCGACGCATTGCGACTCCATATTTAAAGTATAGATTTGATATTCAACATGTCAAAGTGTATATATCCGCAGTACCTATTGTGTGTATATTTATCATAATGTCGTTTTCCACAAATGAGAAACAGGAAGCATTCCTTTTTTGGTTGTCTTCAGTTTTATATTAAGTCTTTCATATGAAGTAAAAAAAAAAAACATTCCATGCATGGGACTTGGTGACCATATTTTTTGTGTGATAACTTGGTTATAGGGGCCTAGATACCTGCTGACACTCCAAATGTAATGTATTTATTAAGGTACATGTTTTATTTAGGGGGAAAGAACCCATAAACAGCTTGGAGTAGTAAAGCGCAGTGGTTGCTGACAGATATACTAGTAATAATGATTAAGTCAGTTACCCACTGCACAGACTGGCCATCTCGCAAACCCAACCAAATGCCTGGTGGGCGCATGCCCAATAACGCCACCCACCATCAAGGCCTCTTAGGTAACCGGTGTACTCATTTAGTGTTCGATTGTCTGCTGTATCTAAGCCGATGCAAAAGTGTGGTGTCTATGCACACACGCGTGATCGATGGGGCGCCAGGACCCATCTTAGATTCCAGTCTGGTTCTGGTAGCGGTGCTTTGTCTTAAGTATTACCCATAAACAGCTAATAGATGTGACAGTCTGTTGCATAGTAAGTAGGAGTGATATCGGAACCGGCATTAATCCAACTTTTTTCCTTTAGGTAGGTAGAACTTCAGCTGTTATTGAGCTGTGATTCCCATCATTCTTTGCAATGTATTAGTAGCATCCATGCTTGTTTCCCCGGCCCAATTAAACTCGATGCATAATGGGTTTATTTGGAAGGGTTACCACCACTTATATTGCCAGGGCACCTTGTGGCCCCCATGAAAACCATGCACGATACGGTATGTCTGTCGCAATTATCCAAGTACTGTCTGAGTGACAGGATGTAACAATTTTTGTGCACCAAGTTAATTTTAATAAACTTTTCAGAGCTTGGTGTGTCGAAATTAAATACAAGCTGCATTTCCTAAATTGGAACAAAATGTCTGTCAAGGGGCATCCGAGATGTATGTAACGTGTCGGTGACACGGTTGCAGCTCTGTAGGAAATACAGCTGTTATTATTGCTATCTGGTATTTATATTTGAGTATTTTTTATAAAGTTGGACAGTGGTCACATAAACATGTCCTCAAAAATACACAAATATACGAAAACAGATGCAAAAAAAAAGTCCAACCAGCAGCACTGATGAAGTGATGATAACAGTATATTTGTTCATTACCCATTGCCAGCTTTGACTATTATTACTTATTTAATTTATTGATTTATCATATTCTTCAGCATTTGTACAAGGAGTTGTACAAGAATTGTGCCTGTGTGGTATGGGTGTGGAAGACTGAATTCTAGAGGGCCACACTAAAGTTTATTTATAGTACGTTTTTTAAGTAACACTTGTTTTTTTAAAGTTTTCTAGTTTTTAACCCCCCTCTGTCCTGATTAGCAGTGCCTTTTTGCTTTGACCAGACTATTGTCATGTTAACGGGCTGTCTCACAAGCGTCCATACACTAGGACCCCTGCTTCCATTCTGTAACACCTCATTAATTTGCAGACAGGTTAGGTAGACTGTGTCATCTTTTTTCTATACTCTCCCCCTGTGCTGCTGCTTAAGTCCTATTGTGTTGCGTGTCAATGGTCAACTCGCTGTCTGCGGTCCTTTAACTGTTTTAGTCCTGTAACTAACTCAAACCCGAAGCTTTTATATGTTATAGAATTAGCCGCTGTAATTACTGTGTTAAAAAAAAAAAGTTTCATTACATTTAGCCACAAGACAGAAATGTGTGTTATTCTTAACAAGGAGCAGTTATATTTCATAGTTAGTACCTAATTCTACTTTGTTAGTTTTTCTGTTGTGTGAGAAAACCGTTAAATTCAATGTTGATGCACTGTGTATAAAAGTATTCCATTACATCTGGGCTGGACATCTGGGCGATCCTACTGAGCTTCCACCTCCTGGTCATAACACAAAACGTAAAAGCCATCTCCGTATACACAAATCAGGTCTGTACAGAGCAGGTGAAGCTCTAGGTACCAGGAAAACCAGGTTTTATTGAGCTCGGATTTCAATTTACAGTTTGCAGGAGAGTTGCGTTTCAGCTACTTGACTTCAGTATGCATTATGAAGGGCCATCGCAGGCACACAATTCTCCTTCACACTCCCCCTTTAGTGAATAAAATCCAATTTGGTTCAAGGCAAATTATTTTACCGTCTTTTGCATCTGTAGATTGTAAAACTGTGGTCAACACCTTTTCAGCTCATTGTATTGGTTTGTCTCTCCAAGCCATGACTTTTAGTACAAATTTTACTATGTTTGGGGTTAGTGGAATACATTTGGATTTAAAATTATTTAATACATTATTAAGAAGTGGATTTAAAACATTTCAACTCAGTCTTTCATATATATAAAAGGACATTATGTAATGTCTTGAATAGTATCGCACCAGTTTCACTATGCTTCATATGACTATGTTTACTTTCTCTTTAGTTAGATCATTATGTCTGCGGGATCCTCTGATCCATGGTGTGTATTCTCTAACAAACTGCAGAGCTGATTCCAGTGAGTATCTCCTGCCAGGATTGCTGACCTGGTAACACATAATGCCTAGTTATATTATTAAGGCAACCTCAACATCAAGAATTCTTTCCAGAAGACATGATCCATCAAATAGAAGTAGGTTGACCACAGTAGGTTGGTCCTTTATGATGGACTGAAGTCAAGGAGATAAACTCACCCTGATATGCTCGATATAAAGATATTCTCAAAATGGAATTTACCCCAGGATCTACCAAATGTATACGTTTTGAGAATATTTTCACATGAGGATTAATAAGAACTAAGACACTGATAAAATTATTGGATAGGAAGACCTTCACATGTGACAGTATAAACAAGGGCACCAAAGAGAATTAATAATTAATAGGAAATGTGTTATAAAGAATCACCAAAGCTCTATAACACATTTTTTGTAGAATTTGATTAGTGGAAGTTGGGCCCCAATAGCACCTATAACAAGCAAAACTGCTAAACAAAAGTATAGATTTTTGGAAAGTTGACAACCCAAAGTATTTTACATGGGGCTTTTTTTACACTTTTTAGTTAGTGCCAATCTGCAACAAACGCATTATGTACAAATGCAACTATTTCAGTCGATTTACCAGGGTATGTGCAAGAACAGAAGCAACTCGTGTTTTATATTTGGCGATAACCCACACACATGGGCATGGCATTTTTTGGACATTGTGGGGTCTAAATTGGAACATGCGCATTCCAGTTTTCATACTTGGAATATTGACAGATCACTTTGCTCCCATATTTCAATTTAACCCCATACAAAAACTAGACAGCACAGGCACTCTGATTATGGGCATATTGGCATGTTCAATGCTGGTGTAACAAAAAAGAAACCAATTTTTACATCCAATTTGCTGTATCGCGATGTTTTGTTCTGAATGAATACATGATAGAACCCCAAAATGTTTAATTTATGTTTAGCAACCCCTCCTGAGTACAGCAATACTTTTTACACACTGCTCATAGGATCGATATTAGGAGCAATATTTTTTAAAAAATATATAGAATAGAAAAAGGCATGGCTGCTCCATTAAATAGTGTTATGACATTAATGAGCACAAGCCCTTTGTAATAATACAATAGGTATAGGTATAGGTTAGGGGTCCGATAAAATTCAGTGCCGTAGAGGTGTTCTTGAGATGCAGAAATAAAGAACAACCAGACTGCTATAAATATTCCAATTTTATAGTGGTGTTTATTTCACAGTTCACACACATAATTGCTTGCTACAATTGCATATTTTCATTTACAGCGTGGCAGAAGGTTCACTTGTATCCATCTCTAAGAAGCCACGATAAAAAGTCTTTACATTTATAATATATTTGTATATATATATATAGCTATTTACACTTTGTTCAGGTAGAAATAGTGCCATGAATATTTACAAATTGAAGAATGATTACTATTTTAACATTTATGGTGTCGCCATTTTCTAATAGCCTGGGTCAGCTGAAAGTCCTTCTTCTGCCAGTGGAAAATCCTGTTCACCACAGCCTTTCCAAACTGGATCTCACCCACAATGACGTAAATCACGGGTCGAGTGCTGGGAACCATCTCCTCTGAACATCTTTCATTGATAAGCATCCATCGTGAAATCATGTTACGGGTGTCATATGGAAGGAGATGTCCTTGGTTAATAAATTCAATGTGACCGTCTGTCTCGTATTGATAGAACCCAGAAGATGCCATCCTTTTTGACAACTTAACTTTCACGGCTGAAGGAAAAAAAGAAGCATAGTTAATCAACTGCGGTACTAATTCACATTATATACTATACATTGTTTATAGTCGCTGGCATTACCATTGACTTAGTTTTAAACCTTCTGAGATCCCAGGGGGTAAGCATTGCAAGAGAAAAGCCCTATGTTTTTTTATCCCCTTGGCACCGTGTGATTAACAGTATCCATACGTTTCTATTGAAATGTAAAGTCATAGTTGGAGGTCTTGGTGACGGGCCACATGCTGTATATAATCCATTTAGGGAGTTTCTTTGTAATGTAAAATGGGAACCTTTGCTGAAGAGGGACACAAAATTACAAGAGACTGTGATGCCGATGTCCAGAACTACTTCTCCATGCATTGGATATAGCACTATGGGTCATGTTACTACTACATTGTAAATGAATATGGTATTTGTCAGAGGCTACCAAGGAAATACAAGCATACAGTATACATATATGTAAATGTATATATATATATATATAATATATAGTATAGTATAGTATATGTAATGGATGTTTTGTGGGGACTGAAGAGGACGTGATGAAATTAGGTGTGAGTTAAAGCCCCCAGATCATGGATTAACCCATCAATGCCCTTACTGTCACACACACATTCATACTCATACTCACCAAAGCTGTTGTCACAGAATGCATCCAGCACTGACTTGGTTAACACAGACTCTTCAATAGCTGGGCAGTTTTGGCAAACTGGTTGTGGCATTTCTAGAACGGAAAAATAAAAAGAAAACACTTGTTAATGGTACATTCACCCTAATCATAGAGTAATAGACACAAATATAGTAACAGATCACTCAACTGACATAGGAGGTCATCATCATTAACTAATGGAGACTTATCTTCCAGTAGTATGACCATATGATATTGGCCATAATTATAGCCCATAATGCTTTATTAATATACCCCGGGGGATTGAAAGGGTTTATGAGTCCATGAGCCCCCGTGGGTGCGGTAGGAGTCCTCACCTTTGTACATGTAGATGTATTCCTTGCTGAGTGGGGCCAGGCACATGTCCTCCCCCCGTGGGAAGCGATCACAGTCTAAACTCTCCGGCCACGACTGGCCACGGCAGGCGAGCACCGGGGCACAGCTGTCTCTCACGGCGACACACATGCTGCGGCAGGGCTGGATAAACCTGCGGGAGAAGCGCACGTTAGAGCACGGCAGCGGCAACAAGAGGGCAGCGTGTCCCGGGATTTAACCCCCGTTATTATGAGGATACACTGATTCACTGGGTTACGTCTGCCCCCCCGCACACTAACAGTTAAGCCATTTCCCCGAGGGTTACAGGCACAGAATCCAAGTCACTTTATTGCACGATTGAGATCATTGTTCGAACGATAAAGCCAATAAACACATCAGCTTCAAGTAACACCAAGTCTTTGCAGGCTTTTGCAGATCTGCAGGTGTACTCGGTACTTTTCCCACCCAGCTAATGCAATACCGAGGGCGAGTCTGTATAACCAGGAAAGGGCATCCCTTTTAAGCAAATAACTTCAGATCAGCGCTATTACTTTTACACGGCTAGGTAAAGTGAATGGGCGAAATGTACTTACGTATCCATGCAGACCGGGGCGAACACGGAGCAGATGAAGGTCCTGGCATCGGCGTGACATCCAGTCTGGACAAGGCTCTCCCACTCGGCTGCCCGGGGCAGGACCTCGCCCTCCATGCTGGTGTGCCCCATGAGATTGGGGAGCCTCATCTCCGAGTACGTGGTGTCATAGCACAAGCCAAATTCTGTAGGAATGGACACGCATTTCGTGGATAATCCCATATCAAATGCATTGCTGAAGCCCAACAGGAAGCCGACGAAGAGGAGAGACTCTGCAGGAGAAGGCATGCTTCTGTCGTGGGTCTGCCTGTGGGTCTGTCGTGAGTCTGTCGTGGGTCTGTGAGTGGGACTGCCGAGGACTGACTGCTTCCTCTGCCAAGTGCACAGGTACTGAGTGTGAGCTGCTGGGACCTCCTTATATACAGGCCAGGGGTCTCCTTATCAATGCTTTCATCGGGACACTCGAGACACAAGCTCGCCTCATTGCCCGCTCCGGTGATTGTTGTGATAACGAAAGAGGTGGAGACACCGAGATGGCAGACTACTTTCATTGAAAGTGTCATTTGCATAGGGGGCTCCATTACTTTGAGAATGTATCGTGCACACGGATATTAAAATGGGACAAATTGGAGTTTTGTTATGTATATGCTAAGTGGTGTGGAGAGGGGCCCTGGAATGGCAATGGGCAGACAGGCTGTCTCCGGGGCCCGCGCAGACTGTATTGTCATCATCTGACAGACATATCTGAGGGACGGACTTACAAGTGAAAATATCTTCTTATTGCTAATTGCTCCGCGTCTCCCTCCGTTTTACCTCATGCCAGGTTTCTTCACGGGGACAGGGGTTATCAAGCAATCACTAGAGCCGTCCATTTCACGTCTGGAGCCGACTTTTAAACATATCTACCTGCTATAATTATGTAGCTTGCAAATTACGAATAAATGGCCGCCTATAGTGTCTACTTTACTTTAGATTAAACCAACTTTAGCGCCTCTATATATAATGTGTGTGTATATATATATAGAATATATATATATTAATATATATACAATATATATATGAATATGTATATATATACACACATATATATCTATATATACATAAACACACAATATACCGGTATATATATATATACACTGTACATATATATATATATATAAAACTGTAGCAGCAGCACACTGCACAAACATAAAAGGTTGTAATCACATGAGACTTTTCTTTAAAGATGCTTCTCTTTCTAACGGGCTTTGCCATTAGTTGCTGACTTTTTATAACTATTATATTAGAATGATACGAGGATCGAAAGATTTATCAGGTTTCCTACATTATGGCAGACATTTAATCCGTCATAGCTCTGTCTATCATATTCGTTGGACCCTGTGACCATATAGAAGCATAGAATAAGGATGATAGGGGTTGCAGTTTGTTCCTCAAAAATAATGGCAGCCAACCGCTCTGTTGCCAGTGTGGCCGTTTTGTAAATGATTGCATTTGTTGGGCAGTGCAAACTAGTTTGCGATGATAATAAAGCGCCTTGAGCTGGTGCCATAAAAGCCGCTGTCACTGCGGGTTTGCAGACACCTGTGCTGACAGCAGATAAGGCAGATGCCTGTCTCCCCGTCCCCATTTAGGAGCAGACAAGGGGCAGCCCGGCTACCTGCACGGAGAAAGCCCATCCATTAACACTTCATTGCCAAGTTCATCAAGCGCCAGCCGATCATCAGGTCCGCGCTGCTGCCCGGTGAAAACGGTTTCCATCGGAAAAAGAAAATGGGATTATACATCAAAGTATTCCCAGTGCCAAAATCATACAGCACGTTTGTCACAGGAAACAAGGCACCCTTTGCTTTTTTTGTAATCTGCTGAATGCCCAGACAGTTTTCCCCCTCCCTTCCTGCACACTAGCACCCAAGGGGTTAAAGGACTGCAATCCTTTCACGTGTATTGTTTGTAAATAGTAGGACAGGGGAAGTAATAATAATATTATCAATGGATAACAATAACTAACCGCATCATAGTTTGATTAATGATAGATCATTACATTTGTGCTAGAATCTCACTTTCCAGAACAGAATTTTGAAAGCATATTCCTTTGTGTCTGATCTAATCATATTTGAAGGGCTTAGTGATCTCACTTCTTACAGACACCTTCCTATTACAATTACCCATAGCATGTGGTTTTTTTATATGTTTGATTTTTTTTTTCTTATTTATTTAAAAGCTGCTTCTCTATTGGAAGACTAGAGTTGTGCAAAAGCTGGCAAAACCCACATACTATTTTTAAGATTTATTTTAATTAAGTGCACTGAACTGTAAAAGGTAGGGTACAGAAAAGTAACAGATCCATTTGAACTAACCTTTTTTTTAGATTATTCCTCCCCTCTATTTACCTAGATTTAGTAGAAGCACCAGAGAAAGAGGCATCAGTATGGTCCCTTTTAGTTTCCCATTCACAAGTAGTTCAGTAAGTAGTTCTTTAGATTTGTAAGATATAATATATAATGTAATATATTTTAGCAGAGACACTGAAAGCTATACATGGTAGAGATCTCCATTAGATTAGATGTACTTGCATCAAAAACTCTGCAGGTTGCTGTACTTACTATATGTCTGCACCTACTGCACTCCCCTTTATTATATATAATTATATATAAACCAAAAACTAATAAAAAAAAACATCTGTTAGCGCTTAATAAGTAAGAATATACATGCACATATACATAAACCTTTGGTGATTAGTAGATGGGGTTTATGGAGCAGGTGCATATAAAGCTATATGAACATATTATGCTGTGATAATTATATATACATCCCATTGTATAATGCTGCAGAATCTTCTGGTGTATTCAGAGATAATCATTTTTAACAGCCAGGTATAGGTAAGGCAGTATATCAGCTTTAATTGATCTGATAATAAATTAGATCTCAGACAGTCTTATTGTATGAAGGTTATTATATGTAACATTAAGGTTTCATGACGGAAGAATAAAATGTGTACAATTGCTGGCTTTCCATCAGTGTTAGGTAGTCTATTTTTTAATTTCAAACTTTTATATGGAAAAATAAAATCATAAGTCTCCCACCTTATATTTCCAATTCAGAATTGATCTACTTACACAGTGAAACGTTTATTATTAGTGAAAACACATAGTAGATATCACAGTAGACATCCAAACGGGCTAAACAAGTAAAGCCCAGCTTAAAAAAATAGCTAAAATAAAAAGTAGTTTCCTACCTATAACGTCTTCAAACAAAGGAGCAACTTTTGAACCAATTTTATACAAATAAGGCCCCATAAGATTCCCAGAGATGAGTGCAATAATAAAAAATGGACACCTTGTATAAATGTAAAATTTTAATAAAAACAAAATAAGATACATTTTTAGTTTCCTGTATATTATTAAGATAAATAAACCAAGATGTGTTACCTCACAAGACAATGGAGTCTTATATTGAAGTAGATACCTTTTATTGGGCCAACATAGAAAATCATGTAAAGTTACAGATATTTTGGGACTTCATAGGCATCTTATTCAGATGGAATCGTTATTATGGATGAAAGCATTTTTAACTCTCAACAAGGAAAATAAGTGTAGCCATAGCCATGTCACCATTGTATCCAATCTATAAATAATTAAAGGTAACTGTATCTAAGAGGTTTCTGTATAGTAATGAACTTGCTACAAAAAGTGTATATCAAAAGTGTATAGCAATAAAAATGATGCAAACTGTGAAACCGATTTACACATATGGAAATGTTGCAGGCAAATCTCATTTGTTAAGTTATAGTTATAAGTGATGTTAAGTGCCTTAGTTTGTCACTTGAAAGGCTTGGATATCATTTTCTAATAGACAGGATAATTCTGTGTTTGGGAACAAAGGTGCGTTTATGGACAGGTTGGGTCCCGCGCAGGGCTGGACTGGGGATGCCATGAGGGCCTTGGCACTTTAAGGCCACGACCGCCTGGTGACATCAGTGCAGCCGACAGCTACATATAACAGACCACGTTATGGATTTATGCAACCAATTCCATACTACGGGATAAAAATATGTCCTGTCAGCAGCATGCTAAAGTTACATGTGTCCTGGAAAAAATGGCTGATGCGAAAACCATAGCTTTTTCTTTCCACCCAACATCCAACTCAAAAGCTACATCCTATACTGTCAGTGTTCTTCTACATACTCCAGTATTTAATTATAGCAAATCAGACAGTCCAGGCCAATCATGTGGCGTAACACACAATCTTACTAGTATTCTAGCTAAAAGTAATCATTGGCTTCCAGCAAAACATTGGATTAGCTATCTAAGAGCTGCCTCTTTACCTCAATCAGACTGAAGTGGATGGTGGTTTCTTGAACATGTACAAGTCTTCCCACATTGCCAATGGATTTTCCAGTTATGGATTGGTTTAAGACTGAATCCAGTTGTGCTTTGTTGGCCAGGCTGATTACGAGGGGCACAGCACGTTGGGTGTGTGTCAATTTTTATTATATGTAATAAAATATTTCTTTTAAATTGAAATAAATCTGTGGATAAAACGTTTTTTCTTGGGGGGGGGATGCAGTACGAGACAGTGTAGGTGTCTCCGAAAGTGACTGTCCAAGATAGGCAAACCACACGGAAGCAGTCTAGAGACATTTATCAATGCTGATGTCTGCGGAGACTGTCCTTTTTGCAACCAATGATGAAAACAGAAAAACACTTATTGTAAAGCAGCTTAGTTGGAGAACACCTGCTGTGACGCAGAGACACTTACACCCAACCTAGGCTGACTTCTGGCTGACTTCTTAATTGTGTTTGGCACTCTTCCCCAAAAAATACAAATAAAGTATGTTGCTACATTGCATTACACAAAAGAACACGTGTCATCAGCCTTCATAATGATCAGTAGACTAGTGAAAGTGTGAGGGATAGGAAAGCACAGCTCAACAATATATATACACCCTTGCAGTGTGGTCATGATAATTCATAATTGAGTATAAACATATAAAGTTAGCATTGTGTGAATAAGACGAAAACACATATTACCACTTATGTACTACCTCACTGTATACCACGCCGTATTTAATGTTCAACGGAAAATCTCCTTCCAAATTCTTTATAAACCAGTGTATACCTTGGTGGGTACAATTATAGATGGGATCCAAGAGCGTTTTCAGAACAGTCAGAGGATGAGAACGGATACCATGGCTGATTTGGCTGAGACAGATGGCATTGTAAAATGGACAATGAGACAGACAGAGTGGCTATATGCACTTATGATGCAACTAACTGCTTATAGCTAACTAGATGTTGACTGCCTAACCACCAAATATACTGCCACTGAGAAGCTTGGGCTACGTTGCCATTTATTTTGGGATTTATTTGTTAAAGTGAGAGTATTCAGGAGAGTTGTGATTTCATTTTGGGGTCAATCCATGTCACATCATTATCCAGTACTAGCTTGGCTCTTTTCAGAAGTGAAACTCACATGGACCACGTGAGTTTCACATGCAAGAAGAGCTAGGCGAGTGTTGATTAATGCATTGTTTTATCAGCATGCTTTCTTAAAAGACATCTTACTAATTTACCAAAGCATTATACTGTGCCATCTCTATTGTTCATGCAGGAAACACATCTTGAGGTTAGACCTTCATAATTCTTAATGGACTCGATGAGCTTAAATAGCACACTGTAAACGTTCTCCTAAGTGAACTAATCCTACTAAATTCACTCGTTTGTAACATCTTAGACTTGTCATAGTTTGGATCCCTGTATTTCCAAACACAACAACATTTTGTTTTGAGTTTTCATTGATAGAGCCAATTGGGTTACATTTATAAAGGTCACTGCTAGCTACATTGCTTACTGGGACCTCATCTGGCTTTACTTGGCTACTAAACCCTGGTTCTAATGAACAGAATCCTAAGAGAACGCAGTTGTTAAATTCAACATAGATTTGTCATTTTTACATAATCCTACATTTTATAGCTCCGCGCACTAGCTATACCTTTTATAAAATGACCTTCAAAACCTCTAAGTCATCTGACGGGCATTTTCAGTGACAAAAGTAATATGTATTATTAGAAACCCAACTTGGGAGAAGACCTTCTAACTTTCCATTCTCAAGATTTCCCAGGAGCCCTGTAGTTTGAAATGATGCCTTGTTTTGTACATCTATAAGCCCATCTCCTGCCCATCTCCATAACTTCCTTTGATTCCCTTTGTTCTTGGTATTATTAAAGGTGCCGTATAATTTCACTCAGACAGAGAGGTGTTGCTCCCCAGTCACGGAGTACACATCAAACTGTTTATCACACATTGAGTCTATAGAGTAAAACACGATGAGGTGGGATGAGGTGTGATTAAGACGCTATACATTTAGTTAGCCAGTCTCATAAAACAAATAATGAGAAAGAAACCCAAAAATGAGTTAATTAAGACAAAAATATATGATTAATTCATGCAGTATTTCTAAGAAAACAAGATAGTTGCAGGTGCACGGCAGACTATTCCTGAGCAGGAACAAAGGAAATATTCAGCACAGCAAATGATACCTCATTTAGTTTTTGAATGCATGATGGAATGTCAGTATTTAGTATGACATTTATTAATACGTGAAATAGGGGTTTGAAGGACCAGCTTAATTCTTCTTGTTGGGCAATTTGATCAGAGTCCCTCGTGGCTTCAGATCTTGGTGGGTTGTTTAGAAAAGTGAAAAAAAAATCTCTTGCAAAGGGGCATAAAACATATGCTGGGCAAACACTGAATAAAGCCACTTACAGAACCTATAAAGAGTAGTGGGTTACCGGTAATAGTGTTTGTGTGTGGTCACACTACTTTTCCTCATAATTACTATTTGTTTGCACCCACCTCTTTTTTGTGGAAAGTGGAACAGTATGATTGAAAGTGTGGTGGTAGTAGCGGTAGTTAAAAGCCCCAACAATGAAACCACTATGTTGCAGGACAGAATCCCCCCTCACCGTCATATTTTTTTTTCATTTTACATGTCCCAGAGGGGAATATTTACCTTACTTTTGGACAGAACACAAGGAATGTACTCGGCTTTCTACTAGTTATTGTGGTCTACTTGGCAGTCTGAGATCTCCCCAAATTTCCCTACACCTTGCGCACCTGCCCCAGAGCACTCATGGTTGTTTTCTGTTTGTTATTCCCTGTCTGATTCCAGCTGTATTCTGATTTATTTCTTAGGGAATAGAAACACTAAGCATTGTTCTATTTATGCAAACACTTTTAAGGGAGCCGTGCATTGCTGGTGACATTTTTCATGCAGGTAAAGTGCTACTTTGCACACATTTTCACCCTGCTCTTAAACAGATGTGTTAGAACCCATCTTATGGACCAATATAAATGAAAACCCAGTGCTTAAAACAACATGTTATTTTGGTCCCTATTGTTAACCCGTCTACATTTAGCATGGCGAGACTCAAAAAAGTAGCCCCTTAGTTTGTCTCACTATGCAATTTGCTCATTTTGCCTGTGGATAGTTATTAGCCTTGGGCTATGCCAATTCAGTAGACAAGGTTGCTGCTACTGTCTGCTCCCTTGGGTTTCCCATAAGTTGATCTGCAAACTTGGTTTGACGGAGTAGCAAAAGCTGCTTAGTTTTTGACCACCCAATTCCAGATGTGGAATATGATTTTAGAATAAAAAAACATTTTTTCAAGCAATGTTTAATGATAAATGTAAAAGAAAAAGATTGCCAACAAAGTCATGTAGTGACACTTAAAGCAATATAACCTTCAATGTTTTACCATCATGGTATATTTTTTAACAAACCGGTCACTTAAGTCAAACAACCATGACATCCTTAATGGAAATGACTTCTGAGGTAGATGTTTCCAGAAGAGGTTTTAGAGACTAATACAGCGAGGGAATTTAAACATGCATGGGATAATCATAAATCTATCCTGAATCTAAGACAAGACCAAGGATTGATGAAGGTCTGAGACTTTATTTTAGGGAAAACAGGCAGACTAGATTAACCGAATGTTTCTTATCTGCACTCCAAATTCACATTGTTTCAGACTACTTGGCGTTCCCAGTGCCAGAGTGGTTATCCATGTTCTTGTGCCAGGCTCCTTTGTTTATAAGATTTGCATGTCCTCATGTAGGGAATATGTGTCTTTCACATAGTTTCAGCCAAATATACATTGAACTGAGAAACATTAACACATCTTTCTTGGCCTTGAGTAAGTTATATAATGTTTTGGGTTTTTTGGAGAAATGAGAAGAATAAATAGTATTTGCTGGGTGTGCGCATTTTTTTTGTTTGTGTGCATGTTGGTCATTTCAACAGCACCCTGGATCCCTTTCTGTATTTGCTGTGCATATTTGCAGGTTCTGACCAAACCTTAGCACCCTTCTTACCACACAGGTGCCTCATTAATGGTGTCCAGAGAGGGCTTTATATTACATGAGAGTCTCGGGGGCTTAAAACGCAGCGCAGTCCCACTGATTCAACTCCTTGGTAAGCAACATAGGCATGTTAGAATCAGATGGGACAAAATAGGGTACTCTGATGTAGTGTGTGTGTTTGTGTGAGGGGGGTTACGCAATATATGGCCGTAAAGTGTGACATAATCCCCACTATTTATGTCTCAGATAGGTGCGTTTAGATTAGTATTTGCTGGGTGTGCACTGATCTTTTACTGTTTTGTGTATCTATGTGTAGTATTAATAATTGGGCTCAGACAATACACTTACATTAATAAATAAGAATGTAATTTAAGACCAGTGATTGAGACTAAAAAACTTGTAGTATGTCTGCTCGACATTATAGAGTTCAACAACAAAGGTGAAAACGCACTGCTATGACTTGTTCAAGATGCTGTAAGTGGTGTCTTAGTTTGAAGAGACTATAGGGTACGACGCAAAGGAAAGTGTACTAGAACAATGAATTCCTCTTGTTAAGTAAAAGTTGCTACTTCTAAGCATTAAAGATCAATTCATCCATTTGAAAGTAAATGTCATGTACATAACAAATGCTCACACCCCACTGAATAGCCAAGCAAGTTGTCTGCTTCTAGTGGCTTATTGTCTGTATTCTGTAGTCGGCTAGTGATTAATGTGATAAGACTAAGCAGTACAGGGCTCGGCCACTATGTCTGGCCTGTGGCTGTCCAGTCTTTCCACTGTCTGCTGTGCTACTGAAACTGTTACCTATCAGTCTATCAGCACAGACTATCTGAGGGTGCTTAGCAAACACGATATCATTACTTTGTATACGCAAAACCACTAGTAGCCCCAGGTACACAATTGACTATGAAAATACGTGAACGCCAGACATCAGTTAGTTAATTAGGATAATCTCTTTGTTAATATAAACGTCTAAAGAGCTTCACTAGAAAGGAATATTAATGGGGGTAACCAGAATATAGATATTTAATCAATATAAAATGGGGATATTCTTTAATAAAGATAAAACGTAAACTTAAAAGAAAAAAATATAGGGACATGAAAAAATAATTGTGGGTTTAGTGATTTGTGGCAAATAAAGGAAACCTCTTCATGGCTTTGTTATCATGCTTGAAAAACATTTTTTCTAACTATTGCCAAGTTATATAGTGTATTAGGGATCCATGTTCACAATCTCAGGTGTAGTTAACAGTAAATAAGAGAAATTCCCGAAAAATGACTTATCCAAGTGAAATATCTCCGTAGACAAAAACAAGACTTTTTTCATATCACTACAAAACAACTACACCCTGAGGCTTCATTTGACTCCAACTCACAGAAGTATCATTTGGACCAAGATGTTAATATATTTGAGTGGTTAATAAAATGGCTGAATGTTAATATGTACTAGTGGACTACCTAAATAATCTCTACTGGGGACTGTTTTTTTTATATATTTGTATTAAAGATATATTCTAACATGTCTTACACAAAGATTAACAATCTACTAGAGGGTGCATATGAATATACCATGAGTAGGCAGCCCAATTTGAAGAAATCTTTTAGGAAAAGAGAGATTGTTGAATAATTGCAATAGCTTTCCAGTAGACGTGAGTAATTTCCCCCCCAAGCTGGCCCAAATTCTCCAAAGCAGTGCCTCTCAATTTCTCTAAGCAGTGTTTGCCCAACTTGACCCTTAATGGGTACTACAATGATTTGGTATGTGGTCCTGAGATGATAGCACAGCAGCTCCATGGACCAAGAGGTGCTAGTCCTCCCCTGAGCAGAAGTGCTAGAGGTTGGCATAGTAGAGGAATTTCAGTCTGTATGGGAAAGCATATTGTTATTCTCATATTTATACCCGACATTATACAATACTAGGTATATTCCCACACACCCGCATTCAATGGAAATGGTGATTTATTCCAGCATAAAGCAAGTGACGTTTCGGTCCTCACCATTGCCTGCTTTATGCTGAAACAAATTACCATTTCCATTGAAGAGGTATATTGTTATTCTGAAGATAAGAGCAAGCTTCCAAGGGTTTCATATTTTAGAGCTTGAACCCAACCCACATGGTGCAAAAGGGGCAGCTGCATTGGGCCCAAGCTTTTGTTAGGAAAAGCTTGCCCTGGCCTCTTTAGATATAAGATGGCCCTGCATGAAACTGGCATTACCAAGCCTGGACTGGCCACATGGCACACTAGGCAAATGCCTGGTGGGCCAGTATCAGGATAGGACTGCATACTAACTGATACTTTCGCTCCTGCAGCAGTTTTGGTCCATAATCTGCATGCACTTACATCCTAGTCATCAGTTTGGACATGGGCATTGCGATAAAGAAGAATAAAGTCCAATCTTTAAAGGAGATGATAATCAACAAATTTAGAAAGGCCTTCCCTTATACATCCAATGTCTGCAATAATAGGAGAGTAGAGGATTTTTTGTTAAATTTAGGTAGATAGGGAAATACAGAGACTACAGGGTTATCATTAAAAATGAAGTCACATTCTCTGGGTGATCATGCTTCGCAACTGCATCACCCAGTAAACTAAATTATTTGTTACAGCAAGCTGTGGGACTATATATGTTTCATACGTATCTGACAATGGTTTAACAGCCCCCTTGTGCCATTGCAAATAACTATATTTTTATTGGGTTGTAATTCTTTCATAGCCTGCTATGTAAGGTAATTCAGCTTGAGCGCATAATGCGTGGTCTGTTCACATTTGGTGAGACATTTGAGGAGCGATCCATTCGGAGAGCTGGAAGTCTCTGTAAGTGCACCTGCCTCGGACTACAGGCTCGAGTGTGCCATGTGTGACTGAGCTGGGAACCAACTTGCTTTCAACGTCTACACAGAGTCCGACAATGCGAGACATCATGCGTGGCGGTTTGTATCACTCTTATATGAGAAGAATTAGTTGACATAAAATGTTAATGTATGGTTTCATTTGTATTGCAATCCTCGCAAGAAATAAGTCTACATGTAGATGACATTTTTTTATTTCATTTACAGTTTCATTTCTCATTTCATTTACATCTACTTTACTATAGTTTTAAGATTCCATACCTTACTTTACTTACTCTGCTGCTACAAGCAGTAACGTGGTTTTATTCCGAGCCCATAAGTCATTGAGCATCCTGCCGGCCCATAAAGGGTTAAATCCAGTAGCTGTATTGTTACTCAGGCACGATAATAAACGGCTGCATGCATGGTGCCTTCAGCTCAACATCTTGTGTCTCACATGCTTGTTTTGTAAACATCAAAGACAAGGACAATTGATTCCCATTATCATATCTTGCTAAGAAATTCACAGATAAAGATGTCTCCACCCTAATGATTAAACCCCATTCAGGTAAAAGTAAACTAATGGGATCCTCTCAGCCTCTTGGCTAGTATCTGACGATCACTGAGTCCACAACCCATTTGCTTGTCTGGACACTGGGAACATTTTGTAAATGGGGAAACGCACTACAATATGTTTAAATACCCAGACAATGGGCCATTCGTCCAATCTGGCAGGTTCCCGTGAAATTGGTGTCTAGGGCTCACTTTTATGTTATGTCGAATTTGTCTGCCTTTGCATGTAGTCCCGGCGATATGCAGAGAACTGGTCTATAGAAATAAAAGCTAACATGCTTTAGATTCAATAAATGAACCAGTCATTGTGTTTATGCAGGGCATGGTAAGTTTCAAATAGGTCTTTTTATTTGTTGCTGTAGTTAATGCTGTTTGGACCCACAAGTAAATGTGTTTATAGATTAAAATAACCACGACATATTCATTCAAATGCCAACTCATTTGTGTGCCATGAGAGTAGCCATCTTTACTTAACCTATTCACAGGCTCTGCACAGTTATTCCTCCCCAATAAACCCTCCTTCACCTGTTGTGAAATCACTACTTTTCTTTGGTGGAACTTGATCGGCCCTGGCAACCTTTGTTAAGGTATGCGGGGTGGTGAGAAAGGGGATCACTCCACAACATCTTTTGCCCCCGATCTAGCCGTTCCCAACATTAACTAGCTCCTCACATGTAAACAAAATATCTTTCAAATATTTACAGCTATCCATACACAAAAATCACAAGCTAAAGACAGTTTTGCTAAACAAATTTATGAACTGTAAGTGTAAAAGTGTAACCAGCTCCCCTTTAATGTGATAAGATTAACTGTTACATGCAGACCATAGAGATGTCACCGGGTATATGGCCCGCAGGCTGCCAGCTATGCTGCAGAACATATTAACAATCTAAATCTACACCACAGAATAATATCATAGATACACGAAAAAGTTGTAATGATGTCACAGATCCACCACAGAAGTTGAATGATGTCACAGGTATGCTAAAAGTTGGATTACCTTCTTTAAAATAACAAAACATTAACTTTCTGACTATACATTTTCTATAAATCAACCATGAAGAAGTTCAGTAGTTACATTATATTTAACCTGTTTTACGAGCAGTAATCTGTAGATACATTAAGTGTATTTTTTTTTAACTCGGCAAATGTTCAATTTGTTTTTCATTGTTTGGATATATTTACAGGGCATCATCTACATCAGATAATGGTCTTTCTAATCCCTTTCCTTTTATCAAATCAGATGCGGCCCGTTAGCAAACATGTCTGCAGCTACTGTCCAGCAGGTTTCCCAGATAGAGAGGCTCCATGGTTGTAGGCTTCTCCTTACATTATATCAGTTTAGCACTGATTGGGAGCTGATCACCTGGATTAAACCATTACAGAGCCCTAACCGATAAGAAAGAGTAAGCATATCCCTCTAGCCACGGGAAGAATACATCATAGGACAGACGTCTCTGTTCTCTATCTGCTCCTAGGCATTTAGCCATGTTGAGCTTGTCACAATATTCTAAACATCTATTTTCTAGTAACTGTGATAGAGAGCTATAGTTTGAGGAACTACGACTCATAGTGGAAATATATGCATGTATGTATATAGGCACACCTATATACATACATACACACACACGGCTTTAAGGTCCGCAGTCGCCAAATGACATACATGCAGCCTCAAGCTACCCACTTTTGCAGCATTTGCCCCACTTTAAAGCACTTCTGCTGCATGAGTGTCAGCAAAGGTAAGTGGCCCTTACCATCTGGTACTAGCCCACCACCAAAGACTACATGAATTGATCTACTGGTAAGTAGATAAAGCATTGTGCTTGCAAACATATAGATGACATTTAAACAAACTTTAACGTTTCCAGCCTTTAGTGTTATGTGTCATACATGCAGCGGAGTCAGTCCATTTTGAACGAAAGATCTCCTTTATTAGTGTCTAGTATTATTAAGGTCTGTTAGAACATTATTTTCTCTCCAGAGGCTAATAAAGACTTATGAACAGACTGTTTGTGGTTGGCTGTGATTAGGGATATATGAGAGGGTCGAGAGCAGGGTCCTAAATTAGTGTACATGAGGTGGAATAGCTTCCTTGCAAGCGGAGTTGCTTGGCTTGGATAAAAAAACAATTTAACATTAATGAAGAGATAAATGAAAAGCATTCTACACGCAGAGTTGTCTTGTTTTAGAAGGTTACGCAATTTTAGATTTCATTAATAAATGTAAAGGCTTCCTAAAAGCAAAACATTCATACCAGTGTTATTGGAATTGGGTATTTAAGCTGAGCCCTTTAAGGGAAAGCTCCTTATATTGGTGATGATACTTTTTACTAGACGGTTATGGGAGAGTGTAACAATTACAACGTATGTTTTCGATGAGTAGTGTGTGCGTGTGTATTGCGTGGGGGGGTTCCCTGGTACATGTATGAAAATAATTCTGTTGCATTTAGTATGGGGTCAAATCCACAGTTATTGCAGGAGCCTAATAACAACCCTGCTAGGGAACAGACATCATTAGGTTACGGGCATTAAGAGAACACATTGTAAGACAACTTGATGATTAATATACTGGACTATGGCAAAGGAAGCCTTAGACCTTATACCATTTCATCTGTCGACAGACTCGGACTGGCCATCTGGCACAATGGGCAAATTGATTCAAAATCCTAACCGTGCTCAGTGTATGAACTCTACACAAAAAATACACCCGCCTCTAGGGCTATATAGTCCTAGAATGAAAACAAATGTCAATATATATAGGGTATTTTTGTACACTATTCTTTATTGTAGAGCTTTAATAACTTACACTGATATTCTCTTTCTTTTTGTATATTTTTTCAAATATATATTGACATTTGTTTTCATTCTAGGAGTATATAGCCCTAGAGGAGGGTGTATTTTTTCCTTTTTTGTGTAGTGTTCATACACTAAGCACAGTTAGGATTTTGTATCAGTTTGTATCCTTTCGTGCAGCCAAAGTTGCCTGCGTTCTTTCCTTTCTGGCTGCTGGTGTATAGGGGACATATTATAATTTGTTGTTATCTATACAATTGTATATTTTGGGGACATGATTGGTTTGCTCATTCTACTGTCCTTCTTTTGTGTTTCATTGCTATTTGGACAATGGGCAAATGCCAGATGAGCTGCTGACCATCAGCACCCCATACTCAACCAATCTGCTGCTCATGCAGCTTCACATGCCTGACCACTACATGATCTTAAAACTGCACTTACATCATCAGGTGAAGAAGGTAAAAGTAAATGATCACTAAATAGTACAATATCATATTGTCATAAAGCCATTCAATGTACTTGCACAACAAATCAACAAAGGAAGAAATAGAAAAAGATAGCATGATTTGGGGTTTTGCTGCCCCCTAGTGTAAGGATTTACCTGCTGCTAACAGATACAGCATTCCATCGAATTTAAAATATCTTACTATGTTTTACCAGTTAATGTTTACACAGGTAACAGACCCTCCTGTTATATTCCCAGATATTACTATACCACGTCACTTCTTTACCTTCCTTGGGGATAGATGGTTGCTAATCTTTATTATACCTAAAGGAAAACTTTCACTAGTTTGTCACTACTCACACTGTATTTGTACCTTCATAAAACATGTGTTGAATGGTCTGTAGGATAAAACCATTTCATCGACAATATATATATATATATATATATATATATATATATTAGGAAAGAAGAGAGGGCGGATATGAAACATTTCAATACATAATAATGGGGTTTCAACAATGTATAAAAGGGAAGCATATTTCAAAGGAGAATAATCTAAATGCAGATGTTTAAATCTAATCTAAGCATACTATACTTAACAGAAAAATTGGTAGATAAGTGGAACAGCCTCTCAGTGGAAGCGGTAGAGGCTAATACAGTGAGGGAATGTAAACATGCATGAGATATTTGCAAGGCCATTATGAACATAAGGCAAGATCAGGGACCAAATAAGATTTGAGGTTTATTTGGCAAGGAAAATGGACAGACAGTAGATAACATGAATGATTCTTATCCATCTTTAAAGTTTGTTCTACCCATTGTACAACATTACAGAATATGATGGCGCTATATAAAACAATAAATAACAATAATTACAATCATTGTTAATAATCCAGGTTTTTTGGAAAATACAGTAGGACAGGATTACCGACAAGCTCTTGTTATTAGAACTAATGGAGCATCCTGCCAATTATAATAAAATACCAGCACATATACCATATTTACTCAATTATAAGACAAGATTTTTTCAAATGCTCTGGTCATCTTCTAATCAGACCTCAAATAGAGGTTGGACTACAAGACTAAGATCCAGATCGCCCGCAGCGCTGCAGGGTACCTGGATCCTCCTCTCTGGCAGCTGGTGGACATCTGTGCGATGCGCGCAGACAACTTCCGCTGCTGCCGGCACTTCCTCTGGGGCGCCGGCATCACATGACCTTCCGTTGCGCCACCATATAAGCCCAGGGCGGAACAGTGCCGGCAGCAGCGGAGGTTGTCTGCGTGCATTGAAACCCCACTAGACACCAAAGAATCTGAAGCACGGGGGACACAGAGTGGCATATAGGGGTGTATAAGGCATATCTGAGTGGCAAATAGGGGGTCAAGAGGCATATCTGGAAGGCAGAATGGCATATTGTAGGTAAAACTTTTTTTTTATAGGGTAGTCTTATATTCAGGCTTTTTTCCCAAAATTAATATTCAACTTTTGTGGGGTCCCCTTATAATCGAGCAAATACGGTATTTTGAGGACCATGTGCCTACATTGAGAGGTATGTGTGTAAAACAATTGTATGAAGGACAAGTTCGGGAGGCTTGATGTTGTTATGACAATCTTCTCTACATTCCTATATATAACTATCTATAAAAATAGTTATCATCTCAAGACGTACAGAACACTTGTTACTATGGCAACATTTTCACAGCAATGAATCCACTTTCATACATGCCCCGTGCTGCCTCCTCCAGCTTGCTGTCACACTATGTTCCCGTTCTTTAACGGCGTTCCTCTGAGTGCCACAAAGTTCATACCAAAAAGCAGCCAGCTACAAGCAGTAGCAGGGTAGCAAATAATTCAGCAAATAATTTATTTTGCTTTCATGAAAGGGGACTTTGTCTTAACGGAACAGCTGTATTGTGTAGATTTTTCCATCTATAGCAGTTGGGTTTAAATGGGGAGCAGAAAAGTTGGGCAGACTGGATGGGCCAAATGGTTTTTATCTGCTGACCCTTTCTATGTTTTTTGTTTGTTTGTGGGTCTTCCTGCCTTAAGATTTGTCTTCAGCAAGTGAAGTGCATGCTCCATCAGGTTGAGATCAGGTGATTTGACCATATTCGGGATATTCCACTACTTTGCCTTAAAAAAAACTCCTGGGTTGATTTTGCAGTATGTTTTGGGTCATTGTCCATCACTAAAGTGAAGCACCAACCAATCAATTTTGCTGAATTAGGCTGAATCTGAGCAGACAATATATATTTATACACTTCAGGTTGTCACATCAATAACCACTAGTGACCAAGTGACATTGGAAGCCATGCATGCCCATGCATCACACTGCCGCCACCATTTTTAAGGATGATGCTATCTGCTTTGGATCATGAGCCGTTCCAAGCCTTCTCCATACTTTTTGTTCCTATCGCTCTGGTAAAGGTTGATTGTAGCTTCATCTGTCCAAAGAATGCTGTTCCAGAATTGGGCTGGCTTTTGTAGATGTTTTTTGTGTAATCTGGCCTTTTTATTATCAAGGCTTATGAATGGTTTGGACCTTGTGGTGAGCCCTCTGTGAAGTCTTCTCTTTATGGTAGACATGGATAATGATATGCCTACCACCTGGAGAGTGTTCCTCACTTGGCTGGACGTTGTAAAGGGGTTTTTCTTTAGCATGCCCTCCAGCTGCTGCAGGACTACATCTCCCATAATGCTCTTTCAGCTAAGGGGCTGGCTGAGGAGTATGAGAGATGTAGTTATGCAGCAGCTGGAGGGACACAGGTTGGACCCCTGAGCAGTGGCGACTCTAGAAACAATATATAGGGGGGGCACACAAGATACCACAGTCAAACTGGGGGGGCATTCATAATTTCCAAAAGTAATGTGCTATGGAATTATACTTTTGTTATTGGGCTAAAATAATACTTGGTCATTCAACACGGGAAGCCTGAAGCCACAACTGAGTGCGACTAATCCTTGAAATAAATATTATAACAGAATAAATAACTTTTCCACTAAATGATTTCAGGGCCTTGAACGTTTTGTCGTTTTGAACGTTTTGTCCCCTGAAGTCACTACAACTCAGGAGGGCACACATTCCAACACAGGCTCTGTCACACCGACACCCAGACACAACACATCAGGACAGGCTCTGCCACACCGACAACCAAACACACACACACCGGACAGGCTCTGTCACACAGACACACAGCACACACGGACAGGGCTCTGTCACACAGACACGCAAACACACACCAGGACAGGCCCTGACACACTGACACCCAAACACACACCCTAGGACAGGCTCTGCCACACTGACAACTGAACACACACACCAGGACAGGCTCTGCCACACCAACACCTATACACACACCAGGACAGGCTCTGCCACACCAACACCTATACACACACCAGGACATGTAGATGTCACAGACATCTACATCAGGATGGATTTTTCACACTGCATTGTCGTTTATATCCCCCTTAGTGTTTTTGCCCCTTGTGTATTGATGCCACTGCTGCCCATATATA